>DWCF01000054.1:0-78075 GCA_018230265.1 Delias oraia | reverse complement strand
TAATTTGTTATTTCAACAAATTCCCTTCCAAACTAGCTACAGCAAAATTCCAATTCAGCTCAAAATGTAATTAAAAGATTAATTATTCTGTAGTGAAATTAAATTTTAACTTCTATTATTTAAAACCATAACTATATTCAAAGGTATAATAATTATCGAGGTTCTATCTACTTACTCAGCGTTAAATAGCTAACCATAGCTATGATGAACTATTTTTATAACTTTTGAAAATTATGAATAACAAGTAGATTGCCCTTCCATTTCCTTAAGAGACCTTTATTTAATATAAGCTCTTTGCGTTCCAAGAAACATTACTAAAAAATTCATTTAAAAAAATTGTAAATGTATATGTATGTTTTAAGAAATTTAAAAATTCCATTTTTTTTTTGTTTCTGCACAACTGTTGTATAATTACTTCATAATTTCATCTGTCCGTAATTTAAAACAAGTTTCAGTTATCTATAATATGAAACCAACTATTGTTATTAATTTGTTTCTTATCAGATTAAAATATATAATTGATTATATATACGTTTTCCTTTTACAGAGACTCTCAAAAAGAAATGGCATCAAGGACGAAGAATCGAATTGGTATTGGGATCCACCGCCTCAACCCTCGAAATATTTCGACCATGAAATGGAAAAACAATATAAATTACAAATACAAGCATTACAAGATGAAATATCCTCCATAAAAGATCGAGCTACTCACGATGGTAGATCTGATGATGATGAAGAATTACATAGACTTCGCGAAGAAAACAAAAACCTCACAAATAGCCTGGAAGATCTAGATAGTCAACACCAAATAGCGATGGAAAAACTCATTGCACTTAAAAAAGAACTACAAAAAAATTTTGAGCTACTCAAGCAGGAACATGAAGACTTGAAAAACATAAACAATGAATATTCAGAAGAAAATAAAGGTTTATTGAAAAAATTGAGTGACAAAGATCAAGAAATAGAGCGATTTAAGATATCACAACTAGATTACGAAACAATTTATCACAAATATCAAAATTTAGAAAAAGTGCATGGTTTACTGAGAGAAAATGCAGAAAAATTTCAAGAAGAAAATCAAGAACTCAATGAAGAGGTATTTAAATTACAGGAACAAGTTACAAAATTAGAACACGACATTGAAACATTAGTGAAAGAAACGGAGATGTCTGAAACAGTTCCTAAAGAAAAGTTTGAAGAAATACAGAAAAAATTAAATGAAATGCTTGAAAGGCGAACGACCAATCAAGAGCATTTGGATGAAATCAATATTGATGATAATGCTAAAAGTGTAATAGAAACTCTTAAGCGTGATATAAACGAATTGAAACATAAACTGGCGCAACATGAAAATAATGCACCAGAAATTGCCGATAACAAAACTGTTAAGCCTGAAAAAATAATGCAACTATATAATCGCTATGTTAACTTTGATTTACCAGTTGACTATGTTGGTGAAATGCCTTCCGTCACCGATAATACGGTATTATTTAAATTAGAAAATGTATTTAAAACCATTAATACATTTAAAAGAGAAATTGAAGAGTTGGAACAAGAACTATCAGATAAGAAACTTAATATTAGTAATTTAAAAACGCAAGTAGAAGACTTAACTGCGGAAAATGAGTATTTGACATCAGACATACAACATTTTGAGAATGATTTAAATGAAATGAAAAAAAATAACGATTTCCTTATTTCCGAAATAGCTAATCTTAAAAATATTTCAAAGCTCGAACCAATTATAGAGACACACGAAGATAATTTGGTTAAGTTAGAAAGTGAACTTGCTGACTGTAACAAAATAAATAAGACCTTTGAAACCGAGATAAAAAAAATAGAAAAAGAATTAAGTGAAGTTAAAGCAGAAAAAGTCCTACTACAAGAAAGCTTAAATGATTTGCGGCAGAAATATACATCTATGATTAAAGAATTAGAAAATTGTAAAAATGAGACTAAAGCAGTTGAAGAACTAGAAAATAGTTCAAATCTTACACAAAATGAAAAGTTTGTTAAAGCATGTGATGATATTGATGACTTGAAAAAGAACTTAACAAAAGCAAGTTCAAAAAACGAACAACTTGCTATTGATTTGTGTATTGCTGATTACGATAAAGTTTTACTCACAAAACAAGTCGATGAACTTAAAAATGCTTTAGAAGAGAGAGCAACTTCAAACAAAGAACTAGAATCCTTAATAGCCGTTTTAGACCATAAATTAAAAGACTTAGAAAGTAAATTAGATGGCATGATAAAACATAAACAAGATATTGAAAACGAGAACTTGAATTTATTGGAGAAACTGAAAAATATAGAATCAGAAAAGAAAAGCCAGGCAGATATAGAAGAAACGTTTAACCAAAAATTAGAATTATTACAAAAAGAGAACTTGGATCATTTAGAAAAGATGAATGAATTAAACAATGAAATAACAATTCTTAGAAACGAAAAAGATGATTTAATTAGTGAAAACAATTCTTTCAAAAGAAATGAGATTACTGAAAATGATAACATCAATGAACTTAAAGAAAAAACCAATGCATTGCAGAGTAAGATCCAAGAATTTCAAACATTAAACACTTTATATCTGACCCTAAAAGATGAAAATAAAAATGTAATTGAGATAAATATGCGCTTAGAAACGGAATTGGCCAAAACAAATGAAAAAAATGTACATTTACAAGATGAGTTTGACAAGTTAATTTATGATTTGAACGAAAAAAATTCCATTATTGAATCGCTAAATTCAACTTTAAATCACAATGAGATTACATTGTCTTCACTCAATATAAACGCAAGTGAACTGAAACATGATTTATCCGTTAAATCTGCAGAAATTGAGCACCTACAAACATCATTAAAAGAACTAACTGAAATTTTAAATAACACTAATGACAAGGCAATCCTTAGTCATGAAGAGCTTAAACGATTACATTCTGAAAAGGAAGAGATTAATAAACAAATGTATGCTATAAATGATGAGTTAGTGAATAAAAACTCAGAAATATCTAAATTAACCAGTTGTCTTGAAGAACTAGAGAATATAAATACACACTACAAATCTAACTTAGAGAATAAAGATAAAGAGATAAAAGAATTACAGCAATCAGTCGTTGAATTAACAAATAAAGCCAATTTGGAAAGCACGACCACTATTCATAGCGACGATTATGAAAAATTGCGTGAAGAGAAATTGACTACCGATACAAAATATAATGAACTTACAAGTAACTTAACAGAAAAAGAGAATGAACTTTCAGAAATTAAAGATAAATTAAAAATGTTAGAGAACACTTGTTTAGAATATAAATCCATTATAGAAAAAGGATCAGCTGAAAAAGCAGAGTTAATAAATCTTGTAAACCTTAAACATAATGAAAGTCTCCAATATCATGCAGAGATTCAACGATTAAATAATGTGTTATTAGAACAAAACAATGAATTGAAGACAATCGTTGAAGAAAAAGATGCTCTTATAAAAAACCAAACTGAAAACATTCGTACTTGTGAAAACTTGCTCGAATCAATTAAAGAAAAAGACGCAATGATATTTTCATTACAAAAATCTGTAAGTTACTATGAAAGTGTAAAGGCAGAATTGCCTGATGTAACTGAGATAGTACAGAAATATACTAATAACTGCGAAGAGCTGGCTAAAAACGTAAGCATTCATCAGGAAACTATTAAAAAGTTGACTGCAGAAAATATACAGGTAAGCTTTTCTGTGTTAAGTTTCTAACATATATTTTCATACAAAAAGATTTTTATAATAGATGAATGGTATCTTTATTTAAAAAGAATTTATATTATTTAGGAAAGGTACTCATAAAAAATATTATTAGTTAACAGAAAAAGAGCAAAACTCGACACGTGAATTGGAACGACTACGTCGCCACTTGATGGAGACAGAAGAGAATTATACGCAAGAACTAATGATATCGGAACAGAAATTGACGGAGTGTCAAACAAGACTTCACCAAATCGAGGAGCGAGCTAAGCAGACGAGCACCGTTTACACTAGTAACAGGTGAGCCACCTGAATTAGGGTGATTTTTTTTATAGTGTAGCAAATAACAGAGCGGGTGGGTCTCCTATACGATAAGAGAACACCGCCGCCCATGGACAACCGCGCCAAAGTCCGCGCATTGTGTTGCTGGCTTTTTACGCCACTTAAATGGCATTTTAAGGGCCCCGGTATCCTCACTCACTCAGCGAAACACAGTACAAGTACCGTTTCTCATTGAGTATTCTATGAGCCCGTGGTATCACTTTGGACGAGCCGGCCCAATTAGTACGTCCACATATGCTTTAGCATGGCTTTTCCACGGCTCAAAATAATGTTTAATTATACTAGTAAATATAATAATTATTTTTTATTATAACATGTACATATAGAATTGTAACAATCCATAAATAGCAGTTTTATGCGAAGGTATATTACTTGCTACAACAGAGACCAAGTTGCCCTTACAAAATATATTGTTTAATTCCAGTATACGAGCCAACCAAGAAGTTGAGACCCTTAGGAATCAGATTAAGCTTTTGGGAAAGCAGAGAGAAGAGGTTCAATCGAGGTTAGGTGAAGCCGAAGATGCAAGGAGTCGTAGTGAGGCGGCTCTCACGAATCTTCAGGTGGTCTTGGAGCAGTTCCAGTTAGGTAAGGCTTATTGCTTGAGTATATTCACAATTTTCACCAACTGATCAGGAGGGTCGTATAAAATAAGGTAGAATAAGTATGCGCTCGTTGGTTGAACTTATATACTTAAACAAAAATAAAATTGACAATTTTATCAAATTAAAATATCGTGTATATATTGGAGTACGAAATAAGATCTTATTAAATTAGTAGTAAAAATGATTAATAACAAATTTCAGACAAGGAAAGAGACATACATGCTGCCACCGAGCGAATAAGAAACAAAATGGAGGATATCAAACGCGAGAATCTAAGTTTACAAGATGAAATAGCAAAGCTCAAATCTAAATTGGATGAGTCCATCGCTGGTCTTAATGCAGCAGCCAGACTTGGCGACCAAGTCGAGACTAAGACTGCACAAATCAATGATTTAAAAGAACAAGGTAAGGGAGGCGTGATTTTAATGTCGAACAAGAGATATAAGAGAAGAAAATATGTTAAATAATGTCTTATTTAATACTTTATACTTATATATCAAATTATATAACTATGTTCTATTAGGATTGTATAAATTTATTAGTCCTCACGTTTTGATATAAAATTTACAAGTTTTTTGATATTATATTAGTTTTAAACGAATGATGCTTGATGCGGCGTATTCAATTTAAAATCTATTAAAATTTCGTTATGAGGTATATTATTAGACTATCAATTAAAATCCAATTCTTCTATCATATTTTACATTATGGAATTAGGATTGGTTTTTAGGTGTTGTTTTTTATTATTTATTGAATGTTTATAGTTTTGTAGTGTTTTTTTGAATGAATTGTGTAGATGCCCCGGTGCATGACTAAATATCAGCTGGTAATTCTGGGCTAGTTACCCCCAGATTACCAGATTGGTATACAGTCAAATGCCGTTTAGCTACTTAGTACGACACAGTCATGTAAGTTTTATGTAGAACGTGTCGCTTGCGTATGTCCCATTATGATTTTTTGTATAGTCTGTCGATTTAAATGTCAGAAGCTGTCATATCGATTGATGCTTTTATTTTAAGCCTATAATTAAAAAGTACTTCCGAATTCGGTCTACATTTGTATATTTAATTTTTTTTCTAATTGAATATAGAAATATGCGATGATAGTTTTAGATTTTTTTTAAATATTGTTTTATAATTTATCAGTCAACTGTTTAAGGTTGAATCGCTAATAATAAAATATTTATGAAGTAATTTTAAAACTAGGAATGATTTAATACATTTTGGCCGAGAGTAGAGCAGAATTCGGAAGTATGATTTGGTTCAATATCAGCTTGCAGCGTAACGAAGAATCGAGCTTTCCCACTCTTCGTTCTAATCTCATTTGGTAACTGTGAGCTTTCACGGCGCGTTCAAATGACATATTGACATTGTGCTATTATTTCGAGACGTGTCAAATGTCACTTTGTACAGCGAACTCAGATTACCATATGGGGTTTGATTGAGGCGTGATTCGCATCGTGAAGTCCTGTTTTATCACCCGCCGACTATGCCTGTGAATATGTTAATTTTTATTTATGGAAATTTCTAGTACCTATCGCCTTTAGAGTGGCATGCTAACATTATCATCTGGTCTAGAAGTTTCTTTTTGTTCGAACCACCTGTTTGTAAGCATTGCACATTTTATGTTCGTGCTAACATCAATTTTTTACATTAAACAGAAGGTAAATAAACTCAGAAATAGCGTTTATTTCTGTTGATAATTTAAATTTAAAAAATTGATGTTAAGACATTTTCCTTTTCAGTAGAATTTATAGAAGATAGAGACAGCGACATTGCCTCAGAGTATTACTTCAGGTACTGGTGGTCTTATAAACGGGAAAGAGGAACACTGTTTCATTTGATTTGTCGTTTGCATTATAATTTTATGTGAATCTTTTTGCATACAAATTTTGTGTAAATCCTGTCTTGTGATTGTTATGAGTCGTTCCTTAACCGATTGTGAAGTAAGATTTGACACATTAAAGAAATCTACACAAACAGTCACTCTTTTGCATGGCTGTCAAATATTCAGTCACCTCTCTTCCTTGCCTTCCCAGTGGCTGAATAATACTTAGAGGTCATGTTCGCATATCATCGAACTACGTGGATTAGTGCATGGTGAGAGTAGACGAGATATTTACTTTATTTTTTGTTATTGCAATCAAATAAACAGTTTAATCCTGTTGAAATTTTTTACACAGTTAATAAGTATTTATTTTTGCTACAATTTATTAATTTTATTTCCAAATAAATAAAATCAACTTCAACAATGAATTAAATATAATGTCGTTATACTGTAGAATGCTTATCATCTAAACAAAATAATCTATAAAATGTATTCGTTAGCGTCTAGTAAATTATTGTCCTATAATAATAAGTAATTATTACTATTCAATAATTGCAGTACGTACTTTGCAAACAACTATAGCGGCAGCGGAGGAACGCTACTATAACGCGATATCGAACCAGCAGGATAAAGTTGATAAGAACCTTGTGAAAAACTTGGTAATTAACTATGTGCTTACATCTGGACAGAGTAATTCGAACAAGTAAGTTATTTTTTTTTTCCTAGCGGACAACGGGGCAGATGGGTCTCATATGGTAAGAGAACACCGCCGCCTATGGACAATCGCGCCACTGTCCGCGCACAGCCTGTGTTGCCGACTTTTTACGACCTTTTAATTGCCTCCGATATCCTCATTCACTCTGCGAAACACAGTAGAACCACCGTTTCAAGTTCCATTTCACGCTGTGAGCCCGTGGTATCACTTCGGACTAGCCTACCTAATTTGTGCGTCCGCATAAACTTCAGCATGGCTCTCCCATGGGTGCGATGGTATTAAGACACTCGTCCGACCATTGTAAATATATATTTTTTAACATTACGGACACTCGCCAGCTATCAGCGTTTTGGTTGTGTTGCCGGTCTTTTAACGCTTATTAATTAAGAAACACTAAGTACTAAAAGTGTTGTTTTTTTAAAACTTGATTATTTATTTTATTTTTTATTTAAAGTTTCTGTGACTTTACGAATTTATTGATAATTTCAGCCGTTAATCATAATCGATTCTAAACTTTTCCACAGAACACAAACGCTGCGCATCCTATCAACCGTTCTAGACTTTAATAAGCAAGAATGCGAGAAACTAGGTCTAGTGAAGTCTAGTACCGCCACAGACAGTCTGGCTGCCGAGTTCGTCAAGTTCCTTCAGAATGAGTCGAGACCTCGTCCGCCGTTGCCGGATATCATGTCGTTGCAGGCTCGAAACTCCACTCCCGGTTCATCGAGGAAAAGTTCCACAATTGGTATGCAATGTATACTTTTAAAAGTAATAATATAATGACTCATTCGTACTCACTTCACAATCCTACACGGACTGTGAAACAAATATTTTTTTAAAGTGTCATTACCGTGTTTTCCGGTTCTTGTTTAATCTTACTTTCCGGTGGTAGGTGTAACTCGTTACGTAATTATTTTTGTACTGTTCTTATTATGTTATCTTGTATTTAACACATTTTACATATATTCTTAGGCTTTTTTCCTTTCATATGCTATATATAATATATACTCCCATTGCATCCTTGTAAAAGATAATCTATCGCTATGTTTTAGGCCAGCATCCAATAGTTGACCTAGGCCACAGACGAAACCCTTCAACCGGGTCCAACAATCTTCTATTTCAAAACCTGGAATCGGTAGAGACCTCCTCGCAAAAGTCTTCGGAATCCGAAACCAGAGTCATTCCATTAACGACGTTGGACACTGGAATCAACCAAACCAGGAATAACGAAGGAGCCATTCTGAAGCACGTTTTAAAAGATATGTAAAATAAAAGAACTAAAATTAGGTTGACTTTTAACGTACACAGTAGAATAGCAGAATTATTATCGGAGAAGTATTCTTCGAAATTAATGTGTTGGTTATTAGCGTTGCCATGTTAAACTGCTTCAAATATTTCGTCAAAAATCAAAGAGTTTCTAGAATATACAATATTTTTAACCCATTTACTAAGGATAGTTTACTCAATATGTTGTTCTAAAATCTACCTTTTCTAGGTTTCGAAATTTATAAAATGTGACTATGTCATTTTATTTAGAAACTTCTGTATAGATTTTATAGAATGTAATATATAACGACCGAGTGTAACAGTAGTTGTAATATTTCTTACATTTTAACCGAAACTTTATAATCATAAGTCTAATTGTGATAGTATGTGTATTTTAAAATGCCGATAAAATTGTAAGTAGGGTATATTTAAAAATAGCGCCACACTTTATGCCTATGCTAAGTTTCTTAGCAACCGCCATAAAGTTGAGAGTTATCGTCGTATGACATCATATTGTGGTTCTCGATTTGTTCGCCATTTTCTCTTACACATTCCTCTAGCAATAATTATTTTCTGCACTCTTAGGTGTTATGTTTTTGTTTTCGTTCAACAAAAAAAAAATCCATAAAGGTCATTAAATTCAACAGTCTTAATAAGAAAACATTACATTTACAATATTTCAATTACTTTTAACTAGAGCTTCCATTCAAAGCGTATGTAATATAAAATTAATTAATTTATCATATTATCATTGGTATTTGACATTTTCACATTTCACAATTCTTTCGTACATTTTATTTTTTATTTAATACTAAATAAGACATTTTTTAATCTTTCTTGGTATTCTGTACCATCAATATTTTCGCTATTTTTCTATTGTTCAGTATCAACGATTTGATATAATTGTGCTATTATATAATAATTGTAAATAGTTTTGCTTGTAAGTTGTGCCTTACAAAGCAATAATTAATGCCCAATCTGGACCTAAATCGTTGTAGCATTATTTTAATATATAAATATTCTCTTACTTCCTAACCAATATGTCACGATTTTTTATAAAAATAATAATAAATTTGTATAAATGTGTAATATTTTTAATTTAATTATTTTATTAACATTCAAGAATGATATGAATAATATGCTAACCATGTAGCGGTCTATTATTTAGGACAAAGTAGCATGCTCAGGCGAAATTTTTCGTTATAAAATTGGAAATAATTAAGCCTTACTGACTATATATAGCCTTCCATATTTATGAGATATCCTATTATGTGCATGAATGCTGTGAATAATGTATAGTTTAAAATTCATTATTAAAATTTATTATTTAAAATATTACTGCCTTTTATTTTATTTCCTTTCTTTAATTATATTTAAATTCAGTGATAGGAAATAAACATTAGTAATAAATTGGAATGTCGAACCTGTAATCTCGATGGGAACATAATCTACGATTTTAGAAACTAGTAAAGAAACTTAATAATAAAGTAACTTTCACACGTTAAATGCCTCAATTAGCCGCATCGCGAAAATAATTAATAGAGAACAGTGAAATCAAGTTTTAACGCACTCTAGTATAATTAAAAGCGATTTTATTCTGCCCCTTTGATTAACACCCACCCCACACCCTGCCGCCACCTTTCTTCGCGTGGTCAGTACACCAGCAACTTCTTACAAATCATGTCGCCTTAGAAACTAAGTGCAAAACAAAAATAAACAAAATTTATCTTTTCTTTCGTCTAATTTCAATAAAAATGTTGTGTTTTCGTTCATTCTTTTATTATAATTGTTTAAATGTAGACGGGCTAAAAAAAAATAATTCGTTTGTAAAATATAACCTCTTTCGATAAATTAATATGTTTGACAGATCTAATTAAGCAAAATGACGTCAGTGACGTTTTTTCGCGCCAAAAAATCAATCATGGCGGCAGTGTTTCCGGTTGTTTTTTATCTTTTCAAAATCAAAATGAAATGACGAAACTAAATCGCGAAAATGTGAACCAGTGAAATATTTTTGACTGAGATTTATTTGACTGTATGTTTATGAAGTGTTTCATCCGTGGATTTTATTAAAAAAGTAAGTGTAACCGTAAACTTAAGAAAATTTTTTGTTTTTTTTTCATTATTTCGGAAAGTTAAAACAATTAAAAACCTATTTTAAACAAATCGATGAATACATCAAAAGACTATATTCTTAGCAAGATATATATAGAAAAGAAATAAAGAAGTAAACAATCATGGTATTTAATTTCTAAAACAATCCTTAAGTGTTTCGATTTACTTTTTGTTTCGGCATTTTTAAATCGCTGACCGCGATGTCAAATTTGAAAATAAGATGTTAGACTTTGCAAAACAGTTAAACATACTTTTCTCTCTGAATTGAGTGAAAAGCTTTTATGTTTAATCTTATATAATGTTAAAGAATGTATCCCTAACACAAATCGTATAATACAAAACATTCATTGAGAACGACATAATGGTAATCTGAAGTAATATTGGCCAATAAGCCTTTCTGTGGATTAGCCGGTAAGACATCATACGGCGTATGGTATTAGTGTACGCAGTACGCAGGTTTTTTTCAGGCTCATATCAGTCATAATAATATAAGATAATGAACAAGTACAGTGGTTCCATACCTCCCAGAGCAACGTCCATATAACGAAATAAAATGTAACTTTATTGAAACGTGATGGTGATACGACATCGCTGTTTTCAAAGCTTTATTTTACCATATTGTATTTGCAATGCAGTCAGGAGTACCATGCTCGATCCACGGGTTTTCTAATGTAGCGGACAACGGAGCAGGTGAGTTGCCTATATGTTAAGAGAACAACGCCGCCCATGAACAACCGCGCCAAAGTCGGCGCATTGGTTATGTTGCGTTTTAAGCCGCTTATGCAGCACTTTTTTAAAGGCCTCCGATATCCTCACTCACATTGCGAAACACAGTACAAGTATCGTTTCAAGCGAAGTATTCTGTGAGCTCGTGGTATCACTTCGCACGAGCCAGCCCATTTTGTGCGTCAGAAAATTTTTGAATATTTTTTTATAATGTATTCGGTGTTCGAAGGCGCTCTTCATTGTCTTAACCGTGGGAGTGCCATGATGAAGTATAACCAGCGTGAAATAGACCTTGTACTATGTTTCGCTGTGAGAGTTAGAATATCAGACACCCGTGAAATTATTTCCCTCAAGCCGCGTAGCCAGCAACACAACTATAGGGCGGTATGTGGTGCGATAGTCTTTTAGAGACATTAGACCTTTTGTCAGCACAATATTCGCTATGTAATAAAAAAATTAAGCCGAGTCACAAATCTCATCAGAATATATCTTTCCATCGTACTTCGTCTAGCGTAGTAACAAAAAAGGTTTCGATCCCCATTCCCAAAAACAATTTAAAAAAACTATTATATTATATATTGGGAAAAGAGCATATTGAAAAAACAAAATTACTTAGTATGTAAACTGCACTATAAATATATATTTATTATTTCTCGCCACGTTCTTTACCATTTTTATTTCAAATGATGAGTCAAACGTGAATCACAAATTACAATTATTTAGCAAATGCCCTTCGGTAACAAATTGCGTAGGTTCTCACAGTATGTCTTAGCAACAATGACAGTTGAATATCCACTCAAGTTTTTTCAGTTACACAAATCTATTCCGCATATATTCGAGCTAAATTAAATTAAAAACAGTTAAAAAATCCCCGGACAATTGAATTACAACGACGATCACCTTACCAAAATTAATGAACGATCACTAAAACGTTCAGTTAATGGCACAAATACATGACAAACTTACAGCATTTTTAAAAATGACAACTTATCTATAAATTTCAATAAAGAAATCGTTAAAAAATTATAACGAAAGCCTTTATATCGAAGAAAACCATTAATCATTATCATGACGCTATCTTCATATTGACGAGGTTAATAGAACACACCCAATTGTCCATTAAATAAATAAACTAATGAAAGCGAAATTATGTCGTCATTGTTAGAACAAAGAAATTGACTTCCAGGGTTTATACATTTACGTCTGGGAGCGGCATCTAAACAAAAATTTGAAAATAACAAAAGCCAATATAATATATATAACGAAAAAACAATTTAAAAACTATATGTTTTACTAATAAACTATTAAAAATCTTTAATAGTTATAAATGTTTCGTACTTCACAAGAATATTGCTTTTTAGCAAGCATGGACGCCGTCACAAATCATATATCTAGTAAGCCCTTTATAATTCACCAAAAATGTGATCTAACGAACAATGAAAGTATGCATCTGATCCTCAAAAATATTTAAAATTCTAAGTTGAAAAAGTCGTTACACTATCTCAAGAAACATGTCGCGCTAGTTGCATTTTTAATTCGTGACTGATTCAGATACGCAGGTTTAATAAACACATGGTTATCGATGAGTTGAAGAAACAGTTTATTTGAAAACAATTGTCTAATTCGCTTCAGTGAACCCAGGGAGGTCGATCTAACAATTTAGTTCCAATAAATGACGATCTTGAACTTTTTGTTGGCATTAATTTATTTAAGAAAAATATTGTTTGAGAATTGATGGCTATTCTTTACCGCCTACCGTTTTGCTAAAAGACGTTTTGAGAAACTACTATTAAAAAGTTATACGGACCAGTATTGGTAAATTCTTTAATTGTTCCTTATCTTAAGAATTGTGCGACAAATAAACCCGTGGGAGAGCCATATTGAAACATACGCCGAAGCTCTATTTAGGCCGGCTTGTCCGATGTGATACCACGGGCTCACAGAATATTCAACGTGAAGTAGTAATTTCACTTGAAACGGTACATATGTACGACGATGTACGAGTCCCTTAAAAATACTGCTTAAGCTGCGTTAAAAGTTGGCAACCATTGTGCCGACTGTGGCGCGTTTGTCCATGGACGGCGGTGTTCTCTTACCATATAGGAGACCCACCTGCTCCGTTGTCCGCTATACAATAAAAAAAATAATGAAATAAAATATAATATGTTACCTTGGGCTATGTTTTGGTAATAACATTAGTTTTTTTTGTAGTAACTGAGCATTACAAGTGAACCTTACGACTACCATTAGGCTTCATGATTTAATAGTAGTGTTTCGTAATATAGTTAAAATGAAAGATTATTATGATAAAAAAACTAGCAAAAATATTAACAGTGGGTAGAATATAGTTCTTTCTTCGAATTCCAAACGAGCTAAGTAAATTGCTCGTATCGTCTAATTACATTTAAAGTTAACCAATCCGATACTTAACCTACATTTTTATACCGTAACCGTATAGTCTGCAATCTCAAAAATCTTCTTCGCAACTGTCTTTAGATCTTTATCGTTGGTATTAAGATGAATCTAGCTGACCTAAGTATATTATTTATTTAATGTAAAAAAATGTCTACATTTAATAATAATATGTACTTTAAACCGCTACGCAAGGCTGTTAAACAATAGTTTTAATTTAAAAATAGGTACAAAAGCTTTATGTAAATTTGTTAAATTTAAATAATTGTATTTAATTTTCCTTAGAAGTAAAGTGTATCTCCTTATATATTGTATGAATCATATAGCTATAAAATCTCACAACATATATATGTATATCAATAAACTTTATCTAAATTTTTATCGCCTTACATAGGAAACAGTTCGACGGAACACACGATCGTTAATACGTCCAAAATACATCAGCTAAAAGAAACAAATCTTTACTGAGTACCTCCTACTTAGAGTCCTTAAATTATAAATAACCACTGTTCCAATTTTTCGTTTATCAAATGCTTGACCTTGGCTTAGATCAAAGGAAGGCCGATAGCCCTGAAGGACGTCGGTCAGCCTTGCCACTTTTGAATTCGTGTTTTGCTGTTACGTGTTTTATTACAAGCTAGTTACCGCATCGGACTTGGTTCAAATATAACAAATACCGTAGCGGATCAGCTACGTTTTGCTACGTATTTTTCAATTACGTAGCGATTGCTATGAGATTGTGTTATAAAATTAAAATCCCGTGGGAAGAGATTAATGTTTTAGGATTTGAATCGTTTATATTTATTACGTATAAGGGTTAGTTTTGCTTGTATTCGTTACGTTAAAGGAGGAAGCGACTCAGATGAATTTTATCAAGTGTCTAGACCGAAACATTAATCTATTATATAAATGTCTTACTATTAACAAATAGAATGTAGAATATTATAAAATTTAATTTATTCATTGTTACTTAATTAATCGCCCATCGCTCTAAATCAAGGCGGAAATGCAACAATTTAGATATTTTTTTTTATGATACATGTTAATAAAAAAAATTATATTATTAAAAAATTCTCATTGTTTAGAATAACACTTGATATCAGACGAATAAATCGATTTTCAGGTAAAATTGATTTTGAAAATGTCAAATTGTTACAGAATCGATACAAGTTGTAAGTAACTTACAAATAATATGAAGTTAACAAAACAGGCTTAAAGTGTTAGTTTGAGACTATCGGAAGGAACGAAATCCATAACTGATTTTTGAAGTTACAATTGAACATTAGTTAAAGGATCACTGCTAACTTATTCAACCTTTTCGCCTGTACTCATTTTGCCAAATGAGTACAGGCGTGACTTATGCGAAAGCGGCATATTGTAGACATAGCATGCTAAATATTAAAGCAAAAATTCGCCAAATAAGTTGCCGTGACAGAAACATAATTCATTCATCGAAAAGGTATTTTTTCGCATATTTCCTCTTTAATATACGCGGCCTAGTAACTTAGTTATATTAATTAGGCAGATTAGTATGGCACGAATTATAGCGGACGATATCTTTATATTACTAATTAATGTTGTCTTCAGTTATAAATGATTTAGAAAGTTTTTATAATGCTATTTCGCTAAAATTTAGTAAAGTTTTTATAAATTAACTATATAATATGTTGACGAATTTGAGTTTGTAGAATTAGTAGAAGAAAGTTTTTAACTTATGCAACGCTCCTCAATTTACAGAATTATATGATATGATATTATGAAACGTTTAATTAAATCTAAAAATTATTTAATTAGGATGTAATTTTTGAAATTATATTCGCGTAATTTAATAAAATCATTATAAGATTCGAAATAAAACTAGGATTTTTAATTTTATAACTATTTAAGTTTGTTAAACTTGAGATGGTCATAGAAAACACTTTTTAAAAAAAAGGAAACGTATATTCTTTCACTTTTAATATATATTATAAAAAATATATCCTTTCTCTTTGTAGACATCTGTTATCTCTAGTTTCAGACGTAACAATTTGAAATGTAAATAACATTACTATAAGCTTTTTACTAATCGCTTACAAAGACACCAGAAATAGCATTTGATTGTACATGCACGGTATGTGTGTCACAATTACAAAGTAAAAATATCGTTAAGTTGATGATGGTTTATTATGTTATATTTTTACACACGCAAATGACTTTTATTGTTTTCGATTAATTAATCGTATATAAAAATATTATTAATGCTTCCGATTTAATTTAATAAATTTTATAAATTAATGAAATGATTTTATCTGTTGGAATATGTAATACACAGGAGTACAATCTAGAAAGGCTCTATAAACTATTTCAACTAATAAATTTGAAATACGTATTTCGTAGAAAAACTACACTAAAGTCATGATGAAAATGTCTGTTATTATGCACAGATTGCAAGCGATTTTGTGCGCATAGCTATAGGAATGCCAGTTAACTTTTTTCAATAAAAACCTAAAATAATGCAGAGAAATTTAATCAAAATCAATTAAATGAGTATAATTTTTCAAATTGCTGAACATTATTCTTTTGGGAACTACTTTGATCTCAATGTCAATTCTATAGTTTTGAATAATTCTATACTAATTTTAAAATTTTGAGAAGCTCTCCATTTTTGTCTTTATAATGATAAAAAATGCATCGCTAATTAAAGTAGAGATTTTACTATTATTTGACAAGTTTCTCGTTTCTACACGAGTTCAGTGACAAAGTTCGAAAGCAAACGAAAAAATACTGCCACATTGTGTAGTTTCTATTTTTAAAATTTAATCGTTATTTTAACAAAGAAACGTAGGCTTGCCCATTGCCATTTAGGACTAAAATATATTTAGCAATTTATATTTATATAGATTTAAGCAAGTACTGATTTGTTATACAAGTCGTTTTTTCCTATTAAAGACAAAATAGAGAACAGGTAAGTGGTATTACGTATTGAACGGTTCGGTGATTCCGTCACCTTGATACGAGCGGGTCACGCGTTTGATTCCTTCACAATCCGCTTTAATTTGTTTATCACCAAACCATGTACCTAATTTATAATCTACAAATCTATTGATATATTCTTTAAGAGATGTAAAGTTATGATCGGTTAGCTTCAATATACATATATGTTTATGCATATAAAGCAAAGTAACAAACGATAAGTTTTTAATTAAATAAGTCAAAAAAAGAAAAAAAAATAACAATAACATTCTATACTATATAATTTTTACCACCGTTAGCCTTCTTCGAACTTATAAATAAAATCTCCAGAATATTTCTTCATTTTCTTCTCTTTATCCTTCTATTTTACTTCTATTATCTTACTTTGATAAAAAAATTCTACATTTTGACATAAAATACAAAAATTATAATCTAATATAATGATATACTTAAGGAAAAATATAAATACAAAAATATATATTTCTAGATATATATTCAGATTATATAAACTAATCAATCGACCAATTTAATAATTTTAGAAACTAGTATTTTTGTTTGACGTCGGTTATATAATATTTATGATATAATAATAGTGAATTTTTTAATATATAATAAAAGACTTATAATTTAATTTGTTCCAGATAAACTATGGCATTACAACTGAAATACAGTGACGAGCACGGTATTTTACACATTGACATGTCACCTGTCCCGGAGAAAGAGATCTCTGATCCGAAATTCGATTCGATCAACAACCGTTTCGGCCAATACGACCTCTTCGGCGCAAAATACGAAGAAGGGGGGTCGCTGTTCCGTAGCCGCTACAACAGTTTAGAAGAGGAACTAGCTAATACACCTTACGCGTTCGCGACAGAACGTAGCCTACACCTCTCAGATCCAGTATTAGACATCACGATTGATGCTAAGGACGATCTATTTGGGCCGAAAATCGATAATCCGTTCACAGTCAAACAATTGATCCATGCGCAAGATCGCTTTTTCGATTTATCCACCAGGGTAAGAGGGGTTGAAGTGAAAAGTGCACCTAACTCCGCGAGGATTAAAGTGAGTGGTGATGCCTTCGAAGTTATTAGGGATGTAGATGCGCCGACCTCTTTGCCGTAAGTAGAATTTATATTTCGCCCATTTGTTTTACCAATGCTTTAAAATTTAAAATATATAAACGTAAGGGTGAATTTATAAAATTTATTTGTAAAATAAACTAAACAATATCTATATTATATATATAAATAACTTGAAATGTAAGTAGTAAATAGAATATAAAATAATTTATTTCAATAATTTTATATGAAAAAAAATGTGTTTTGGAGAGAAGATATTGTGAAAGTTTATTAATAAAATGTGGACAACCTTCTAGCAATTTGTTATTTAAGATGTATGAGAGTATTAAAAAACTTTTCACAACGAATTGCTTTACCGTTTGTGTAATGATTGAATAGAAACGGTAAAGCAATTCATTTCAGTTATAAGATTGTTAAACAAAAAACATTCCCAATTTAAAATTACAAATGAGAACATGAAAAAGAAAACTCCTTCTTGAAGTTAGTCGAAAAATAAGACGTTAATTACAATAAAATTTTAAAATTTTAATTTAAATTCAAATATCATCTTAATTATAAATATAACGTAATATACCAGTTGAAATTAAGAAATAAAGTTTCATTCTCAGTGTAAATTGCATTTTTTAAATAATTTGCATCAAAAGTAAAAGTAACAATAAAAATATAACCTACATATTGGGGAATTACTAATGCATAAAACCAGTATTTTATCTTTTTGTTTTGTATTAAAAAATGAGGACATTCATATTAATAAATATTATTATTAATTGGAAATTTTTAAAATAACTACTATAACTAATGTATAAATTTAGTTTTGATAGAGTAAGATCAAGAATGTATAAAGACTATAAAATTATCTTAAACTGAACTAAAAAGGGCGTCAGTTAGGTCTTATCAGTCGTTGAAGTTTAAAATCGACTATGATAGATAACAATATTAATTTTAAAAAAAAATCACCTTGGCGTAACAGACGAGGTTACATTACATCCAGTGGCAGAACTGTTCATTCGTTTCTTAATATTATTTCATTAGTATTTTTTGAATTAGTTTGTCTGTCTTTACTAATAGTTTGTTTAATATAGAAGACGACGAATATACAAGATATTCGTTTGACAGAAATTATCGCAACATAATAGATTTTGCTCAAAAATTGCAAGTTTCAATATATATTGCCAAAAATCCAGTCGTAAATGTTGTTTAGAAAGACTTTATCACATAATACTCAGCGTAAAATAGTAGTTGAACTTGAAACGGTACTTATATGTTTCGATGTTTGAGTGACGATATCGGAGGGGCTCCAAAAATGTATAAGCAGCGTATTAAGCCGGCAACACAACAAATGCGCAGACTATTGCGCGGCTGTTCACGGGCGATGGATTTCTCTTACCATATAGGAGACCTAACTGCTACATTTTCCGCTATAACAAAACAAAAAGAAAACAAACTTGCCGTCGGAGAAAGACTTAAAATATTCAAGTTGCCATACAAAATTAAGTACACAGGTTTTCATTTGATTATAATCATGATAACTTCGTGCCAATGAACTTTTCGTAACAAAAAACTGAAATGAGCTCATTGGTGTATTTTGTATGTGTCTGTGACGAACTATAGAAGATCTATCAAAAATAAAACAAATTAACTTTACACATTATGTTTTATAATATGTCATAACATTGAATTCATAGATATTACTTGGAGGACATAAGCTTCTTCTACTTCTACTACATATCAATTAATTTATGCACGACACATCCATGTTAGACTTTTTCCATAAAACACATGTTCAAAATGTTTTGTAGCGGTAGGTTTAACCGTTGAAATTCGCAAATTAAGTCCTACATACATAATTAATGTGTTACGCACGACAATGGGGGAATTGGGTTACGATAGTGGCGCCATCTTTAATTGCTTGTAATCTGTTTGGTAATGCGTCTAACGATCCTTTCCAGTTTTATTGGAATCATTACTTTTAAATTCTTCTGTTATTTATACGCTCAATTTTACACTGTTGTATTTTTAAGGGATGACTTCTTAGTATCCAAATGTATATCATTTGGATCAAATATTCACGTCAAAGCGATCATACGAATGAGAGAGGTGATTGATATGACTATTTACAAGCCTTTATATTGTATTTAATATAAGAATTCTATTTATTGCACGTCACAAGTTATATAAACAAAATAAATATATATTAGAGTTATATGGACATTATCGCTAATATGTGGTATATATGTTATAAAAAAATGATCATTGTTAAAAAGAACAACACTCGCCAAATGTCCCAGGTCAATGCTTTTAAAGTTGTATTAAGGATACAAGTAAGTTTCCTTTTTAGATATTGCACTCCACACTGACTCTATAAGGCGCTATCGCCCACAGTACAACTTTGATTTTTAAATATTTTACACTTTGTTGTTTTGTTGAAATTTTTAACGAAAAAAGTAGATGTATAAATTTTGAGTGCCTTGCAGCTAAGTGGTTTAATAAGTCTACCATGTAGCGAGAGGTATTGGGTTCGAAACCCGGCCCAGACAATTATAAATTATAATTTAATTTGGGCTTTTATTTAAAAGGAGCTTGATTGTGACGGGGCTTGTGTTAATACAGTCGCGCCCGTGGAAGAGCCATGCTGAAGCATATGCGGATGCACGAAGAGATACCACGGGCTCACAGAATACTCAGTGTGAAATGGCAGTTGTACTTGAACCTTGAACCTTGTTTAGCTGAGTAAGGACATCGGAGGCCCATAAAAATTGCTATTTAAGTGGCGTAAAAAGCCGGCAACATAACTAAAGTGGAATTTGGCGCGATTGTTCATGGGCGGTTCACCACGTTATCTGCTCAACCATATAAAAATTAAGATATTTTATTTGTTAAAAAAAGTATTTCTATAGCCAAGGCAAGGATAAGTTTCAATAAAACCAAAAGGTGTTTTTGTCCCTATTGATGTTCCGGTAATAAACAACATCAAAATCTTAAACAAATGTAATAAAAACCAAGGCTTCATCAAAAAAGCCTTCAACAACTTTAAGATTTTTATTTCAATTGTCAACCATTTTTTCATTGCATAATCTATAGACCTTTGACGTATGCAAACTAAAACTTATTACCTATATAAATTACCTTATGACTGAAAATATATTTATTTATTGCTTGTGAATGTAAAAATTTCAAAATCAATAGGATAAGTACAATATAATAAGATCAAAAAACCATATTATAATAAATTAATTTTAAATATATACTAACTGTCATTAGGTAGTTGTACTGTAACTATGTTACTGTACCCATTTTGAAAGAATTTTTGATTCCAACACTCCATGTTTTCTTGTCTTCCAGTTTTTTTACTTATCAATCGCGATAACCCAGACCTTGCCTTTGAATCTTTTAAATCTTTCATTATCTATGAAATAACAGTCTGTTATTAACATAAATTTAAAGGTTTTTTTTTGGACTGTTTAACATAAAATGTCTGTTTTTAGTTAATGAGTAATCTCATGTAAATGAATCGAAGCGTAATTTACAAGGTTGCTTGTTTAACGTTGCGTAGCAATACAAGCCATGGTCTTAAGATGTTGTCTATGACAAGTTTTAAATACACAGACGTTTGTTTTTTGACTCCGTAAACGAAACAAAATTTTTTTCAGTGTTTGGTTTTATAAATACGATTACATGCTTATACTGGTAATATATTTTTGCAACTGATAAGCCTTTAAGTATTCAATCATAACTTGGCTTGGGTACAAAAAATCTTTTAAATTTATTTATTGTTTTAGTTTAAAAATATTTATTATAATTTTGTTAAAAAGTTAATGGATATACATAAGTTTGTATATTTCACCCGACCGTTGGACTCTCATTGGGCCGACTTGTCCGAATATTACTCAGCGTGAAATGGAAGTTGAACTTGAAATGGTACTTCTACTATGTTTTGCTGATTAAGTGAGTGAAGATATTGGAGGCCCTTTAAAAATGCCGCTCAAATGGTGTAAAAAGCCGGCAACACAACCAATGCGCCGACTGTGGCATGGTGGTCCATAGGCGGCGGTGTTATCTTACCTTATAGGAGACCCATCTTCTCTGTTATCCGCTATACCATTAAAAATACGTATATTAGATATAGCCTAAGAAGATAATTTGACTTCGTTTTACAAATATACTTCACATTATTAAATTTTACGTAATTATGGTGATCGCGTTATTAAAATTCTATTAAAAAGACACCCAATTTAATCAAGAAACGATTGTGATTGAGAGCGCTAATAGCACATGCATGGCCTTGGTTTTATGAAATGCTATCATTCCGTTTGTACAAGTAATTACTCAGCGAGAACAATTATTATACAACACTTTTTATTAACAACTAATCATATAATTCTGTGCCTTAGTATTAATTTATAGAGCTAGTTTTATAGAGTTGACGTTGATTTTTCCTAGTTTGGCAATAGATCACAACAATTTGGTACATTTACATAATAAATATAAACAAAAGAACATTCCGTCCGGATATTTGTTACGTGTACGCAATTAGCTGAAGTAGAAAGCGTTTATTTTTAAGATCTTATTACATTTGCCACTCAGTGGGTTGTTCGGCACACGATTCCATTTGAAAAATTGTTACTCATATAAAAAGATAATCAGAAAGGCTATATAACAGTAATAAGGGTAATATCTGCTCATTAACACATCTGCATTGCTAATATGCAGATGTGTTATGATATATATATGATGGCAATCAATGTATGTAATCTTATTGGCTGTAAGTTATAATTATGCGGAGGAATTTGAGTTGACAATTTAAACATTTATTGGTGCTTTTTTCATTAAATTTCGAAGGTAAACGAACAAGGACCCTCATCTAGAATATTTGGTCCTCCGCCCATAGATTCTCCTAGTTAAATTGTTACGGTGTGCGGGTGCGTTGCGACTTTTTTAAAGGAAGAATTGGAGGTTTAGAAATACCTCTAGAGACAGCTTATTGAAGAATAATTTGCTTTGAAAATTTATTTATAAATCAGATTTAGGCAATAATTAATCAAACACATTCACACCCTTAAAATTAGTCCACGTTTCAAATTTTTATCATCTTAAAAAAATTCTTCTGTTTCAAATACTTTTCGAGTGTCTAGTAGTTATAGGAATATCAGGTTACCAAAGCATACTTATATATTCAACTATTTGTCACATATATCACATAAAATATAATATTATACGTGTAAATATGTCACATATCCCTCTATCAAATTTTAACATATTGAATTACCTAATTTTTAAATTTATGTTATAGAATTTATAATATAATATAATAAATCGCTTTAATTTATACAAATAATATAAAAATATAGTTAAAATATTTTATGATATACCTTATAAGTAATTAATATTATCAATTTATGTAAGAACTATTGAAGTACAAAACTTTTATTTTTACAAATGGCACTGACCTTATTACTTAAGATGAGTCAAAGTCTCTTTCGAGATTAAGACAAATGATCGACACCTACAATAAAGATGTATTAATTGTAATTATTTGTGTGTAGGAGTATGCTTAGAAAGGAATGACATTCAACATGCAATGCATTATACATTGTATATTTTATTCTTCGACAAGCTGCTAAGTAAAATGCTATTAAAATTTACAAAAATATTGTTAAACAAATACATGTACAAGAAAGGAGTTCTCTTTCAAAGATTTTTTACAAAATTGTCTGTTTCGTGCATTTTTCCGTTGACCTCACGTTGAAGAAAAAACGATCGCTTTTACATTTTATAAAAATTAGCAACAGTCAGTATTCTTTTAATGGGATTATAAACTTAGAATAAAACATGTTGTAATACATATCGCAAACATCTTCATTTACGCATAATCCACGGTATATTAAACAGACATATAATTGCATCCCACATACATTGCAACACCGGAAGCACCCACGAACCCCAATGCATTGTATGGTAGCTTTCGTAACATGCATTTGCATGTTTATAGTGTAAGAGTAAGTATAAAAATCTGTATTTAATCCCATAACTTCTCAAACATATTTAACATGACTGCTCAATTTTCAATTACTCTGTTTTTTTATGATATAGCAGACAACAAAGCAAGTGGGCCTCCTATTAATATAATTATAACCACTCGACAATCCACGCATTGGTTGTGTTTCCGGCTTTTTAAGCAGCATATTTAAGTTCCTCTGATATCCTACCTCACTTAGCGAAACACAGTAGAAGTATTCTTTGAGCCCGTGGACCATCATTTTGGACGAGCCGACTTCAGCATGGCTTTCCAACTGTTTGCTTATTTGTTTCCTGGACTGTTAAATATGAGTAAATCGCATATTTTATCCATAATATGTTATTCGTTATATAAATATATATCAGGTATAATCTATAAGCTTTAGAACACTAAAATTCAATATGATAAAAACTACACTGCCTCTTAAACTATGACAGATCGCAATACTCACAATAAATAATATCAAAAGATTAGTACTGTGCGGGCACGCATCGGCTATTGTGTTTTTTAAGTACCGTAAACTAGGTTCTAGAGTTACTTACGAAACCTTTTTGATTTTTCTATCTACCATCTACAACAATCAAAATTATATCCCTTACCATTTGGTCAATTGTTGCAATGAGAATTTTTTTATCAAAATCAATTTATACTGCTAAATTAAAATCTCGTTCGCTTTGAATATTTCCAATAATAAAAAAATAGGCGTAGGCGAGTATTTAATACCAGAGAGGAGGTCGTTATTCTATTCAAATAAGTTTTGATCTGAAGGCTGGTTTATTTTGATTTTAATTTTTAACCAATACGACTTGGGCATCTTTAGAAAAAGAGCGTGCCTATCCAAGGGGATCCTTAAAGGAAAGGCTAACAACCCACTCGCGCCCCTTAAATTCTAAGGTAGCCCATGAGCGGAAGGCCACTTATCCTAGTGAGAATACTGATCGTTTTCCACCGTTTCCATAAAAAATGAAATTGCATAGAATTTGAAGACATATTTTTAAATGTAAAATATAGTTCAATTGTATTCCATAACTTTTCTGTAGTTATTTGATACAAATCTAAGAATATAGGGTTTTTACTTGTATTAAACACTTCATGCTTTCTGCATCCCACCTTTATGATAGTGCTATTACCTACATCAATTCAACTAAACGATGTCTTGTGGTTGCGGTTGTAATAGAGACAAGATTTCACAAACACAATATCATATCGAACTTCGAAAGTGAAATTTGATTTTATTACACATTGAGATCTTAAATTTAGCCTCGTTTCGTTGAGTGAATCGATTTATTCACAGTAAAATAATTTAAACATTTTTAATTCAATGTTTATTTTGCATAATAAAGCTTGTATAGCATTTTTTATTCAAGACCATGGAAAGTAGCATAAAAATCTTTAATATCTTATATTCTTAATTTTAGTATTAGATTTCATTTTTGCTAAATAGTTTTTTATGTAAGTGGTGCCAAACGAGCAGGAGGCTCACCTGGGATAAACGATCCTCTGCTCATGGACACCCCTAACCCTTTCAGCGCTGGTGCGTTGCCGATCTTAACTTAAGTGTTTAGCTATCATTCTATTTATTAAGAAAAAAATAAATATAACAATTTATTTTAATATAATAAATGTAAAGAAACGTTATAGTTACATAAAATACTAAGTTATTAAAAAAATTGGTTTAGTTTTTCTTGCCATTCAGAAAACACCTACATACGCATAAAAACGTCACTCTCTTCAGGATACCGATAAGTAACAACTCTACTATTTTATCCAACCATCTATTATCACATGAATTGGCTTGTATGTAATTTCTATGCGCGAAGTATAATTATAATTGTGCGCGTATGGTCTATTTTATGAGGGAAATGCTTACAGTAAAGAAAAATGCTCTGTTCAAATATTCTGCCATTGTATTATTTTATATTAGGCCGGCTCGTCCGAAGTAAACCATGGGCACACAGAATGCGTGAAGCGGTACCTGTACTGTATTTTTTCTGAATGAGTAAGGATAATGGAGGTACTTTAAATTGAACTGCTTGAGCGGCGTAAAAAGCCGACTATACAACCATAGCGAGGATTGAGGTGCGGTAGTCCATGATCGGCGGTTTTCTCTTCCATATATGAGAGCCGCCAGCTTCGCTGTGCCATAAAACAAATAAAAAAAATAATTTGAAGTACAAAAACTTGCCCTGGTCTGAGTCGTGTTCAATTATTCAAATTTATAGATGAAGATCTATTTCTGATCAATCATCTTGTAATCTTAAAATTGTAATATGATCGTTAAACCGTGACAGTAATGTAATCCTGGGTAAATATGCAACGGCGTTTAACTCAGGTGTAAGAGTAAGCCACGCGTAGCGAGAGAAAGCCTGAAGGCTCTATTACTACGTTTATAGCTTTACAATTACAGTCACATACACGTTTCCGCCTATGACTTTTCCTTGCATTTTCTCATTTTCTCAACGTTAATCACATTCATTATAAATAAGTCTAACGAGTGTGTAGACACAGCATACTTTCATGTATGGCACCGAGAAATTCTCTCTTGCTGAGAATCTTAGAGGTCTTGAAAGATAACGTGACGCCATGTGTACCGGGTTTTATTCTCGGTCTGAATAAAATAAATAAATAAACCGGTGTTAATTTTAATAAAAGATTTTTTCTTAAAATTAAATTCTAGTAATTTCTTTATATTTCATTTTAAACTTAGAATACGGATGCTTAAATCAAGACTGTGTTAAGCATCCAAACCCTAATTGACATACAGTTTACCGCAATCTTAACCACCAAGGGCTGTTCTTGACCAAAATGAGGTCACTCTGTTATTATCCATATAAATTAACCCACTTCTTTATTACTTTTAGTTCATGGTCAAATTTACCCTCTATTTTTATAATTTACTAATGTTTTGTTGGGGTGGACTTATAGGTATATTATTTTATGGCCGTTTCGAGATTATTTTATTTTTATTTATATTATATATATTTTTTATTTATTATTTGATTTGTTATGTATTATCACTGAAATATTAAAATAGAAAAACGATGCTCTTTTAGCAGATACTATTAAAGCTGTTTTAAAGAGAATTTTTAAATATAAAATATATTTCGAATAGTAAATTTATTATACAAATATATTTATTACATGTCTTTGTGATTCAACGCACAAACTAAAAAAATATATTGTTAAGTAAGAAATCCAGTTTGAATTACTGTATTTTGTGTATTGAGTAAATATTTACATAAAAGCAATCAAATAATATTAGTAGTGTTATGTCCAGTAGGTTATCATATAATGTTTTACAGATTTAAAAATGTCTGAATGGAATGTCTATTTCAGCCCGGTGCCAACAAAACGGAAAAGAGAAAAATCTTTTGCAATCATCGCCGAGCCACTAACCTCTAGGCCCAACAGTCCTCGGTCCTTGCCCTTTGAGATCAACAAACCAGAGAGAGTCTCACCTTTTAAAGGTTTCAACTAAAAATTACATATTTTAAAGTTTTTTATGTTTTTATCTGATTAAAACTTATATCATCTGTCCTAGGTCGAGGCTTTCGAGAAGAAACATCACGACGTAATACACCAAAAACATCAGCTGCCAACTCAAGAACTTGTTCTCCTTCGAGAAGAAGAACAAAGTCCTTATCAAAACCAGAGAAAATGGCACAAACGGTTACTATGTTACCGCAACCTTTACCAAGCAGGCCTCATTCACCAAGAAATTTTCTTAAAGAAAATATGGCAGAAGTTAAAGAACTTAGTGAGATAAATAGAGAAAAACATGAAGCTGAAGCAGAGAAGAAAAAAAAAGAGGAAGAAATTGCTTTGCTAAAAGAAATGGGTGTTCTGGATAAAAAAGATGACATTAAGAGCAGAGTTAATTCTAGAACTAACTCAAGGAGTACTTCTCCAAATAAAATTAATCTTAAATCAAGATCAAATTCACCTTCAGCTATATTGCAATTTGAAAATTTACCACCTGGCAGCACAGAATTTTTAACTTCTGATAATGCGAGAGCTGTACATCGTTCAAGAGTGAGATATGTATCACGATCGCAACCTGAATCCAAAACAACATCTCCTAAGAATTCAAAAATCCCTAAGCGCCAAAGTTCGGTCTCACCAACAAGAAATAATACAAAAAAATATGTACCCAACAATCTTAACATAAATCAAAAGTACTTGTCTAATAGCACAAGTAGTATACATGAAACTATAAGGATTGGTAGTACAATACATGATAAGAGAGTTGTTCAAAGTACACAAAATTTGAATGTTCCTCAAAGTATTATCAAAGGTAAACCACCAATTTCTCCAAGTAAAACTGGACCACCTCCATCTAATAAATCTATAAATGCCAAACGTTTATCGCCCATTGTAGGCACACCAAACAAAAGTCCAACAGAAAATATTAGGCCCAGCTCTACTAAAACTTCACCAATAACCTCTACAGCCCAAAAAAAGGTAACCAAAACCACTGGGACTACATCTACAGTGTCAAAACAAAACAAAAAACCGATTACTCAAGGCTCAAGCCCTAAACGCATTGTGAGCAAGCCGGGAAGCAAGCCGCCTTCAGCCAAACCAATAAATAATAGTATCAACAATAAAACCACAACAAAACCACCAGTGCCAACTAAGACGGAAACAAAAAAACCTGTAAGTCGAACAAATAGTGTAAAAAACTTATCGAGAGCACCCAGCACAAAAAATCTGCATGAGAAACCCCCTTTAAAGAAAACTGCTAGTAAAAAAGACCTTACAGAGAAACCAAAGTCAGGTACAAAAGTAGGTGGTTCCGTAGCTAATACAAACAAAAAGGTAGAGGATAGTACAAAAGATAATCAACAAATAACAAATGCCAATTCGATTGATGAATTGAATAAAAATAAGAACGATGAAGTGACAAAACAAGACAATGAGACTCAGTATGATAACATTACTAATGAAAAGGGAGAATTAGTAATTCTAACAAAGAAAAATATCGTTTCTATGACAACTGCAGCCATTACATCACAACCATTAGAAGTTGTTACAACTGTAACGAATCAGCTACCAACAGTATTAGAAAAAGCTCGCGAAAAGGCTATTTTAGAACGACTCAGTTCAAAAGACTCACTTATTGGCAAAGAAGAAGAAAAAAAACCTGATGTAGCTAAAGATGATATTAAGCCAACAAAACCCGATGTAAAAAAGGAAACAGAAAAAGAAGAAAAAAGACCACCAAGACATAAAAATTCAGAGAAAACTATATTTGCAGACGACAACGTGAAATTGAAACTACTGCAACCTCCGTATAATGACCCTCACATAGAACGTGTCAAACAGAAAATTGAGGAAATTCTAAAAGAGCCGGAAATATCTACCGAAAATATTTTAACAACCAAGGTAAAAGATACAAAAGATAGTTTCAAAAAAGCATCTGAAAAAGTAAAAAATGATATAAAGGAATCTAAACAAGAGGTAGCTAGTAAACTGACGGATCTGAAAGATCAGAGTATAAAACAAAATGAAGAAATTAGTGCAAGTATTCGTTCTGAAGCCTCGAAAATTGTAGATAGCATTATTACACCAGTCGTAGAACCTAAAAAAATTGAACAGCCGAAGGTAAAAGAAGTCGAAGCAATAGTAAAAGTGGTTAGCGAGAAAAAAAAAGAAATTCAAAGTGATATAGAGAAAGTTACAGAAACTTTAGTTAAAGGTGAGGAAGATATGGAAGTTCAGAGTTCTAATTTATCGTCAGGCGATAAGATTAAAATTGAAATCAAAAAAACTGATGAAGGGTCCGAAAAATCTGCGCAAAGCAACGGCGGGTATGTTTTACATTTTTTTAATATATGATGTACAGTTTTTACAACCTTTGATACAAAAATCTCACAATACTATTATAATTTATCGAGCAACATTTTCACTAGATGGCGTTATTTCCATCGTAGGCAACGTACAAAATATGTTTCGAATTGAGTGAAGTCCTACTAAAATATTAAAATACAACCCTCGATGTTATTGAGCGAAGCTATTTACTGAAACACTACAATAGTTCCTTTAGTTTTCCATAGATGGAGAGTTATGTCAATTGTTATACCACACAGAATAATTATTGTTTTATCTAACAACTTTACAGTAGTCGGAAGAATATAAAAAATAAATAATAAAATTTTATATTATTTCTAAGATAATAAATTCTCAAGATCAATATCGAAATTACGTTTAGTATGCTTAGTATGATTTAATTTCCGTTGCGTAAATATATACAAGAAACTTGCAGAAAGTAAAAGTCATGGAAGTAAATAAGTGTTCAATATTTATTTTAATGATCCATGAAAATTAATATTATTTTCAGGGACTATAGTCCCTGATCCTGTAATCCATGATTAAATGTTTTTATATTAATGATAACTTGGATTTAACCTAACATTTTTATTGATGGTATGTAACTTCAACTTCAACCACTTTAAAAAAGCTATTTGATAATTTTAACAGAAAAAAGGTAAGAACCTTTTTTATTTGTCATACATAAAAAAATATATATTATTGCGCCCATATTTGCGAACGTAGGTATAATTTAAACAGTTTTATTTAAAAAAAAGTAAAAGTCAATAAAAAGGTTCAGTGTAATTCCATAGCCTTATTATACAGCGATGTGAACCATTAACAGTTACTAACAATCGCCTTTAACTCAGTTGCGACCCTTAAGAAATTAGTACACGCTACAACCTGACCTCGGCCGCTTGCTTCGAGCATCGCCCTGTGTTGGCGCGAAACAGTCTTCTGTTTTTGACAGATGACAGTTAAATTTATTATATGCATGTAGTGAAAAGAGGTTTTTGTGATTTAAAAAAAATGATCAACAATAGAACTGTTTATATTTTGCCAAACGAATTACTGCCGAAACGATACGGAGATGAGTCTGGGTAAAGATAAAATATATTTAATAATTCTATATAGCGGACGTAGATAAATACTTATTTAAATATAATTTAATAATCCATATATTATTTGAATATATACATTTTGATAAAAACTTTAACAAATTTAACAGTAAATCGTATTAACATTTACCAACAACAACTTGACAACACAACAAAATAAACAGTTAATTTTAAGAGTATCTTGAAAGAATTCAATACTTATATGTATATTTTATCAATTATTTTAGATTCGTGGGTCAGTCAACGTTATTAAGGTAACGGCTCCAGAGATAAGATTGCATGTTTTTCACATTAAATTGTAACTATATAAATTACTCCTTTTATTTGGAATGCAGAGCATGTTATTTCAATAAAACAAATCAATCGTTTTTTTAGAACAAAAACTACAAGTTTACTAAAATAAATTCAGAAAATAATACGTTTATATATTGTTTTTTTTCTTCTTAATCAACATTTATATATTTAAAAACACCTAATACGTCACACCTATTTTTTTTTGTTAGCTCATATTTTATCTTCATGTACTTATATTAATTCTACGTTATCATTGCAAATTTTAATTGATATAATAATGTATATTTAATATATAACGGGGTTACTATTATAAATTTTTCTGCTATACAATGCATTATTTTACACATGTTTTCTTAGATTCCCACAAAGCACCGACACTACACCAAAACCACCAGTCAGAGCTAACAGGCAAACGAAAGAAGATAAGGAAGAAAGTCAACCTGAAACTCAAGCAGAAACGAAACCCAACATTTGCAGTCGCCTTATGGGCAAGTGTAAGAGCGCATGCTGCCCTTGTTGTTTAAAGGCAGCCGAAGAAGGAAAGAACGAGTTGGGAAAAGATCAAAAAGAACGAAAGAACTTTTTGAAATCAATGCCCTGTCTAAAGAAGAAAGTGCCTGATGAAGAGGTGGAACGAGCTGCAGGAAAAGTAAGCATAGACTTCGTATATTTTTTTGGCATTCATACGTATTTTTTATTAAAATTCAATTATATTTGGCTTAAATTAACACTTGCCTGTTAATAAAGCGATTATGAACTATTTAACATTTGTCAATTTGTATTTTCAACCAAATTTAATTCCAGGCAGCGACAATAGAATTCGAATCGGAAACGAAACGCAAACGCAAACTTCGTGACGTACTTTGCTCATGTTGTAGAAGACGTAAAGTGAGCGATATGACGGACTCAGTCCGTCAGTTTGAAGTATCTTCACCTGTGGCTTCGACAGAAGTTGTTACCGAGACGGGATGCTGTGGCAAGAAGAAAGAGATGGAGAGAAGAGATAGTATATTGAGTGACCAGGCTCCTTCTACGTTAGTATAATCGATTTTGTTTATCCGTTTTTATTTTTATCATCAATAAAGTATTATATAATCTGTAGGAAGTATGGGTTATCTGCTCGTTTTTACACAGATGCTGTAACAACAAGCTTAGTCGATGGATGCGAGGAGCATGTCGACGGCAGACAGAACCATCTGCGAGTAGGAGGACCAGTCTCTTTTCAAGAAATAAAAGTTTGTCACCAACTCTACCCCCGGAGGTAAGATCTTATTAATATATTAAAAAGATCGCAACAATGAATTTATTATTTTAAATTAGACGTTAAAACTTATGTAATGTCTTATATACTTTCACCAACAGTATAATTCAGCAAAAATGTATTTCAAAATAAAATACGTTTAGAATTCTGATTAAAGTAGAACGACGATTATAAATGGAGTGGTAAGGTCAATAAATAGCTACTTAAGTACTTGATTTTTAAAAATAGTATCATATTAACCCTTGCTCTAATAATTCAAAAAATATACTTTGTATATAAACGCAATGACTGTTCAAAGGTAATTGAAAAATTTAAGTTATTTCATTTAAAAGGCAAATTAGACTATTAATTATTTTGTACGAACGTCACAACTCTATTTATAACATACAACATTTAATTTTTTTTATGAAAGCTTATAAAGGTACCTACTTCTAAACCACTACTTACAAAAGTCCTAAATCCTAGTCTACGTGTCTCAACTCCTTATTCCAGTTGCGTGTTGATTTCGACCCTCACGACATTCCATACCAGCGACCGTCACTTTGACCATTGCACGCGATTTACAATATCGGCTTGTTTACCAGCTCAACGTATGACCAACTCTATATCTTAGGAGAATATAAGACGCAGATAGAAAATATTAATAATCTTTGTATTCCTATTGACTATTGAATGAAAATAAATGTTTAAAAGAATGAAATATGCATTAAAAATATTTTAATCTATTAATATTGCTAAAAAATTATAGCTATTCTAACTTAGATTGAACATTTGTGAGAATAGACTATTTAAAAGGTATTTCTGTTAGATTTTATGTCAAGAAAAATTTATTCTAGTGTTTTTACCCGTGGGAGAGCCTTGCTGAAGCATATGTTGACGCATTTATTGGGCCGGCTCGTCCGAACTAATATCACGGGCGTACTTGTACTATGTTTCGCCGAGTAAGTGAGGATATCGGAGTCCCCTAAAGATGCCGCTTCAGTGCGGCCTAAAAAGCCGGTAACATAACCAATGCGTGGATTGTGGCGCGGTTGTTTATGGGCGGCGGTGTTCTCTTACCTTATAAAAGACCCACTTGCTCCGTTGTCCGCTATAGAATAAAAAAAGAATAGTGTAAAAAAACATAAGGTACTCAACATCGCATTTTTAGTAATCGGTTTAAAATTAGGGGTATAATTTTCTTGCCTCGTGGGAGCGTTGACTAAGTATTTCTTTGTTACGGTAGTTTTGAGAAAAACTATATAATTATAGGTAGGTGTAATAAAGCACATAATAGTCACCTTACTTGCCTTATACACACATACATTTATGGTATGTAAAATTAAATATTACATTTTATTATTTATTTTATTAAGAAAAATATATCATTTTGGTACACTACGACCATTTAAACTCTACAAGTTTACAAAGTCTTACAAACTTTAAAACTTATTTGAATTATTAATATTTATTAATTTTGCAAGGTTTTTTGAAAACCGTTGTTACATTTTCAAAAAGTAGCTGCCGCGATTAAATATTCAAATCATATTGTACCTAAATGTAATTTTTTGTAAAAAAAAACAATAAGTAACTAAAAAATTTCCGTGTACTCGATATATTTGGTAGGTATAATACAACATTAACAACCCAAACATAGAATTTTCTTGCGTGAGATAACTTATTAAAGTAGAGGACGTACGATTAGCTTGCCGAAAGTACTTATTTAAAATACCTTTATATATTTACCCTTTAAGGTATTATAAGAAGTTTTTTAATAATAAGTTACCATGGTATCTTTGTCATACTTGATATTAAATTAGGAAATCTGAGGGAATAATATAACAAAATTTGCTATTGACAAGAAATTATTTGTGGCTCACACTAGTGAACAATAAGGAAATTTATTCATCTCAGACATTTTAATAAAAGTGTGTTACATTATTACAACGAACCCAATTTTGTTCCCATACCAAATAAAGTGGGTCAAGTTACAATGGCTTATTCCGAGCCTCTACTTTTGTATGACGTTGGTGAAAATTTACCTATTCATGATACCTAGTAATTGTCTAACGTATTGAATGCGTCAGTTAGTTAAATGGTTTTGCCTAAAACGTATCATTTGCGAGTTCCTGAAAGCACATTAAAAAGCAAATTAATAATTTACTCGGTTACAAACAATATATATGTGTTCTTCATGATTTGGTGTGTAAAGCGCTTAAAATACAGCAAAATGTCGTTAGGTTCTATAATTATAGATGACATAAGTCCTGTATCTTCATCAAAATTAACAACACCTAGAATTGTTTTTACCGACGTCAGAAGACGTAATACCGTCTTGATTGATGAGAATTATGACGACGTAAGTAAATATATTGATTAAATAACTATTTCTATGCTTTTGCCTTTTTAATATGGATTGGTATGTCTATATTTATTTAGTACAAACACTTGAGATTAAAACCTTCGTAGCACAGGTCACGCGATATAAATTACCTGAAACGCAGTAGGTCAGGCAGGACCTTCTATAAGGACCAACATATTTACGTACTTTTATCCCTTAAAGGTCGCCAACGCAGCCGCGGCCCATCAAAAGCTGGAGATGTCCATGGGCGGAGCACCGCTTATCCTAGCTGAGACATCTGCTCGTTTGCTACTGTTTGCATAAAAAAACTCAAAATTATTTATTTATTTGTCTCACAATCTTACTATCTAATACTAAGAATCTTTTCACTAATTCAAAAATTAAGCTCGTACAACCTTTTATTTGAGATTTATGAAGTTCCAAATAAAAGTTGATTAAAAGTTTGAGACACGAAACAATCAACTTTATCACAGGACACTCGCACGAAATTGGATGCCTCGCTAGTGGAACACACGAGTGTAATGCGTGGTGCTATACCAGTTCTGCCACTTGTTCTTGCCTTCTTCTGTCTTATCTGCAATGTACTTGTGCCAGGCCTCGGTAAGTTACCACATACAGTTATAAAATGCAACTCCATCAGATGAAATAAGGAGTTTATCATCTGTACCACTTCGATGTCTGTCATTCCTCAACTGAGCGTTTCTTAAGGCATCTTGTGCCACGCACTACCAGTCTGTCGAATCAGCAGCCAGTACAAGTATTTCCAAACCAATATGGCTTGGGGAATTTCAAAAAAAGAACGTAACGGCCCTTAAATGCCGGCAACGGACCCTCGGCCTCGGCAAATGGGTGTCCATGGGCGGGTGATCGCTTATCCTAGCTGAGCCGCCTTATCTTTTGCAATCGTATATATAAAATTTAAAAAAAAACATTTAAATAAACAATGACATTATTAAATAGTATTTTAGCTAGGTATCTTATTTTCAGCAGGGAGCTTGAAATTCGAGCACAGAACTTTTTTTATTTTAAAACATGAATGTTTCAGGAACATTATTCAGCGGCATGTTTTGTCTTTGCTTTGGCATACCACGTTTTGGGGTTCACGACGGAGCTAAGCATAGAATAGGTATGTATGATGGCAACAATTATTGCTGACAGAGATAAAATCAGTCAACTGTAATATTTTAATATGTACGCAGGCTCATTCGTGATAAACCTATTGGTGTCGTGCAGTCAACTATTCACAGTGATTTTCTGCCTCGTTGGTTGGGGCTGGTCCATCTGGTGGGGTGTCATCATGATTAAGATATCACGTTAGTATTTTCATACAATTTGTAAGCATAGCGTTTCATATTAAGCTAAAATATGTTTTTTTTTTGAGTGAGCATTTAAACTTTATATGAATCAATGAACAAATATAGAAGTATGACTGCAAGAAGGCTTCCGTTTTGACTCAAGGTTAAGAAAGATAACTTTCGTATTGCTGGCTTCTAAAGGTGAATATCGCCTCCGCGTTGTCACATGATGATAATATTATTTACTTATTAGCTGATCCCGGCAAACATTATCTTGCGATATAAATTAATAATAATAAAATCTTTATTAAAAGATATGGATTAGTGGTATAAAGTTGAAAAATTCAAGTTTTTAATGTATTAATGATGATTTTATGAAAATCGTTTCGGAGTAATATAATTGAAAACACCGCTACTCGAGAATTTTATATTTTAGATTAAATAAAAACCAAGACAGTTTATATTCGTTTAAAGAATGTTATATTAAATTAACTGTTAACATTATCACTTTCCTCAATCTCTATTGTTCATAATTGTTTTGCCCTAAATTTCAGATCAAAAGATGTATCGTATATATCTAATTATATATTTTTTTTAGGAAAATATCGTAAACTAAAAGCAGATGAGGCGGCAGCGTTAGCGGAAGCTGCGCCACCTGTAACTGCCAACAATCACACCAGAGCTTAGAAACTTACGGTTCCAAGAGGAATATACGAGTTTAAGGAACGGAGTTACACAAAATTACATAATATCCATATTAGGGTCTCAGTTTGACAGCTTCCGATGCACGATTGTAATGTTCGTAACTTCTCAAAATATCTATAATCATATGTAAAATATATTTTTAGGTACATAGACAAACTTTGTTAAAGTTGAACTCTTTAAGGATAGTGATATAACATATTGAAAGTACCTTAAGTGATCACATATATATGAGAAATATGTTTTAAATCTTTAGGAATAAGAGAAAATCTTTGTCGTGGTATCTCTCTTTATATTAATATGTGAGGAACTCTAGATATCAATACACAGAATTATGTAAGAACCCTCTGCCTTTTTGTCCCGTTCAAAATGACTGCCAGCGAAAAGAGCGAAGTGCGTATTAATGATGCAATAGAAGCGGCAACTTTTTCTTGTTAGCCATATTGTGAGGCCCGGTACGGAGGGCATTGTTGAAATTATTGGGCTAAACAGAGATAAGTAACTATATAATATCTTCTTTAAAACGACTCGAAGTGTTCATTCAAATAGATTTTGCACAAATCTACTCTTAATTTATAAAATTCCTAAATGACGGTGTCTGTCTTCGTTCTTGATCTTTTTTCATGAAGGATAGATATCGATGGTCATTTAAGAGTTTTGTCAGCTAAGTTTGAATTAGTCTTTATTTAAAATTCAATGGCAGCTTTCTCAAAACGTATTATTGTGAAAGCAACAAAAAAATGTGACTTAATCCAAAGGTATTTCCGAATTAAATTAATCAATCGGATGATTAAGCGGAAGTTTTACTGGTAAATGGTTATTAGTTTTGGCCGATAGTATTACCAATTAGGGTTGCTATGTAAACATAATCCCAAAACTACCTCTTGTTTCAATTGAATTAATTTTTTAAAACTACGGTTAAAGTAGGTAATTATTATCAATCTAGAGACATATAGCCGCGATCGTAGTTCGCATTTTTTGATATCGGCATGTACATAAAAATACATTTTCTAAAAAGAAAAAAACGAACGAGACATATCGGTTTTGTCAGCACGACATACAGAACTGATTTAATATTTACGAAATTATTCCCTAAATAATAGAAATAAGTCTTTTTAAAAAAACTAATTAATATTAATTCTTAATCTGCTGGTCAGACTTTTAATATTTTAATGCTTCCACGGTTTTCCAACTAATGATGAAATACGTATGTGATTAATGTAGATATATTTGCTGTATTTTGTTTTCTATATTATAAGTACCTTTTTTACATGTTTCGTAAAGAGATTAGTCCTTTGTGAATTTTAAAATATTTACGCACATCTTTTTAATATTCAAAATTGTATACCTAAAATTCTTATAATATTATGTATGGTATTTATAATGTATACTTCTGACATTCGGCCCCAAACTTTGTAAATATTTTAATATATGTATGTCTGTACTATATAGAAACTCATATTATCAATTTTAGTATTCATTACCTAGACTACAATGAAGTAAGTAGATATATTATATTATGTAGAAAGGTGAACTTGTAATTTTATAAATGACCAACTAAGACATTACTAATATTCAATTTTATACCCATTTCGTAGTTGTTCCTTGATTCTGTTATATTTGTCCGTTATTATGCTTCCATGTATGTTTGAAAAATAATATTTTGAAAAAAGTTCGTTTAAACTTTTTGCCGATTCATTTTTTATTATATTCTTTACAAAACGAAACGAGTACTGTACTGTTATAGAAAAACAATGTCTAATTCATAGTTATATACTGACAGACTAGTTTAAATTATTGCTTGGTAATTTTTAGCAATCTTGTTTTTGACATATTCACAATTTTAATTATATAGATAAGTTTTATTTAAGACCACTAAGTTCTTCCGTAGATATTTTAATATAACGAAATAATTAAAATTAATTATTTAAATTGTATACTGACATGATGCTTGTACAGCAAATTAAATAAAATTATACATTTATTATTTTTTATTTTATTACATAGGCTCGAAATCAATACGTAATATTAAGGCATAATTATTTGAAAGTAATACAAAAAAAGTTTATATCCGTTAATTGTCACTAAATTGAATTGTATGAAATAAAATCAAGTATCTATTGTAGAATATCACTTTATTTAATTACGAGTCATCGACAAATATAAATTATAGCGATCGGATACATTATGCAAGATACTAGTCTACTATCTATTGACACTCGGCTGATAAGGATACTGATAGGTATAATTAAAATTGAAGAGTGCTTACTATATTATTAGGTAAGTGCCTAGTCAAACATGAGCGATAATATGATGTTATATCGAGTACTATATTAAATCGGAAAAGGAAGGAAGGAATATTTGATTACTACTTCGTTTTAATGAACTAAAACATTACCATAGATTCTATTTTATCAGAGGCAGAATTTTTATTTCATGAGATCTTACGCCATAAATCCTACTTGTTCAATAATACTAGTCAAGCGTTATTATGGCACATCAATTGGGAAATTTTTGATCGTTTAATTAATTTAAGCAAATGTAACATATTTGATATAGTAATGTTACATTTATATTGCAGCTTTTTTTTATATAGGTTATAAAAGGGCAAATGCTGTTTTAAATATTTCTGTAACAATTTTATTTAATAATAATGAAGATTATATCTATTGTAGACGGAGGCTAGTGTTGAAATTTCCCACCTTCAATATATTTAGGAATTACTTTTAATAAGGACTTCTTACGAAGTTAATCGTAAAACGCAAATTTAACTTTAATATGTAAGACAAACTCTTTAATCTATGTGTACTTCGCTCATATTCCTAACCTATCCTAATGATAATGTTTTTGATTCTTGCTACAACTGAGATCACTCTTCTATTTTATAATATTTTTGCATATCAAAATAAATATATACCTACTTAAAGATATGCGAAATAATTGCCAAGCCAGAGCCTTATCACTCAATATATTGACAAAGACACACATTCGTAGCCAATTATACATTTATTTTGCTTATTATGTACAAAGATACTCGCTGATCAGATTTGAAATACTTTTCAGGCACAAAAACAAATAAAAAGCAGTACTATGAATTTTAAATTTTTGGGGTTCCCAATCATAACAATATGTACTAAAGATAATGTTAACATTATCATACAACGCATTGAACATTTCATTATAATACCTTACATTGCACATACCATTAGCCAATTTATAATAAACAGCACCTTATCTTAAGTTAAAATTTCGTTAAGTCACAGTCACAGTGACGAATTTAAAAGAAAAACATCTGACAACATCTGAGACAACGTTTATATTCAAAAATCAACTTTACCCAATTTCATAAAATACAAAGTCACATAATTGAGGCAACTAAATCAAAAAGAGCTACGATATTATATTTTAAGATCAATTTGTACAGAATGTGAACATTACTAATTACCTGAATTTTAATTATTAAAAAATTCTCAATATTATTTGAGGATAGTGAAAATAAAATCACAATTACTTTTGATTCTGCATAACTCGATATAACTGAGTTTGCTACTGACAACCGCCATTTTGAGTTGTGAGGATTAGTGATATTCTTATATGAACTTATATTTTACAAATTTTAATCAATTTCCAATTATGTGAAATATTTGTTGTAAGCTAAAAAATTATGCTTTGCTCTTGGGCCATCAGAATATTAAAGAAGCTTAAATTATGGGGTTAAGTTATGGCGGATATCACTACACATTTATAAAAGATTTTGAATACAAGCTATTAAAAATATAAAGAAAACAAAAATTATTCCAAAACTACAATAATTTGCAAATGATTATTCACCGTAAAAATTTTTAATAAATAAACTTATATTACAAAATCAATTTTTATTATAAATAAATTAAATTAAAACAAATAATATTGTTACATAGGTCATTGAACCCGTGTCACCTTTTTTGTGGTTGATGTTAAAGTTCAATTTGTAAAATATTTTTCTCACATTGTTTTAATATTTAGCAGCATTTCATATAGCATATACCTCCCCTTCAACCTAAACCTGATAAATAAGTTAAGCTTCTTTTGAATGAATATGTTAATTTGTAATGAACCATAGAAAAAAAACTTGAAATAATTCAGGTACTTTCTTATTTACAATGTATCTTCAAATTGACTTTTACCAGTTATTTACGAAAAGTTCACATATCGAAATTTACTGATATACTTTCGGACAGATAAAAACGCACCACCGGCAAGATTTCACCATAGCCAAGGACTTAAACTAAAATATATTTACAAACTAAAACATTGTACACGATATTCTATGGCATCTTGTACTTATCACGTCCTTATTAGGGTATAGACTCGGAAAAGTCGCACTTATGACTTTTAATACTATTGGATATTAGGAAATGAATTTTCACACTTTCATGAATAATATTTTAAGAAAATATGAGTATAACAAAAAAACTCGACGTTTTATTCACACAATTATTGTATCAACAACGATGGTAGACGAATTCCCTTTACTTATAAAAACTGCTTTACTTGAAAAGTTGTCTAAAATGTTCCGTCACTGTCTTGCTAAGGTACATTTTTTGTTGTAAAAAAGAGATAGAATATATTTCAGCAGTTTATAAGTAAAGTAAATATATCATGCGTAAAAAGTAATGAAGTCTGTTCTTGAAGCTTCATGAAAATCTCAAGCGTATACAAGTGTCTCACATTCAACTCCATTAAAGCTATACCCCATCTTGGCTCTTTGGTTAACTATTAAATTGAAGCATTATCAAACAATAGCTGGACTGTTTTCGATACAAATCTAAATAGGACTAAAGTCATAAGACAATGTACGAAAAGCGCTTGAATTTTTCCGTAGTAATTTTGATTTAATAAAACGCCATTTATAATAAAACTTTCAATGAACGCAGAATACAGAATTCTCCAAATAACAAAACATAATACAAATATAAGGATCTTTATCGCCATAATTACTTTGCCCGTGTACCTTAAAAGACTGCGAGTGTCCATGGGCGGAAGACCGCTCGTTTATCCTAGATTAGCCTCCAGCTCGTTCGCCACCATTTTCGTAAAAAATCTCATTGTTTTACTGTATATAAATTAAGAAACAATTATTTCAAAAAAGCGTTACAATATCAAAATCACTTCCCAACGATATACATTAGTATGAGTATTTAGGGCCGATATAATGTATTCATACTTTTTTCTATATTAAACATACGACTAACACATAAAGTGTAGTAACAAACTAACAATATATTATTAAATTTAAATAGTTCTCAATTTTTATGATTATAACGTGCAGTTCTAATGAGAATTTGCACAAACATTTTATACAGTTAAAAAATAATTGGTGAAAAAAAAACTAAAATCATAAGATATTACGATCCCACATAAAAATATGTTTACTCATTAAAGTAAAATTGCAATCGACAGACAAATAAGCCGTTTTTTGAGTATCGTGTATAAAATATACAAGAAACATATACGATGCATGAAATTAAATCCGCCGTGAATTTCTCTTTGGACTACGAGTTTAGAGATTTGCTGAATCGAAATTATTGCAAAGTTTATTGTCTATGAATGACTGTATATAAAAATTAATTAAACTCTATTCTATAAAGTATTGCGATAGTTTTTTTTAAACTTGGATTAAAGCAAAGCGTTTTGATAATGATATTTACTGAAGCATACAGTTGTTCGGTCTACGTATTTCAACATTACTGAGATTCCGTTGGATTTCATCATCTTCTGCTATACTGTAATCAAATAACAATGCATTATAGTATTATAATGTGCAGTAAGTACTTTTACTACACACATTTCATATTTGGAAAGGCCCTGATAAAATACTAATAAACACAATTAATAAAGTGAATCGGAGGCCCTTGAGGATATACCGCTTAAGCGGCATAAAAGCCGGCAACACATGCAAAGCGCTGATTATAGAGCGGAAATCTCTAACTATTTCACTTATATATATATATATATATTTTACTTAGTTATACAAGTGGGATAGCCGCGCTGAAGCATATGTGGACGCATTAATTGGGCCAGCTCGTCCAAATTTATACAACGGGCTCACATAATACTCAACGTGAAACGGTACTTGTACTGTGTTTCGCTGAGTGAGTTAGGCTATCGGAGGACCTAGAAATGGCACTTAAGTGTCGTAAAAGCCGGCAACACAACCAATGCGCAGAATGTGGCGCGGTTGCCCATGGGCAGCGGTGTTCTCATATCATATAGGAGAACCACCTGCTCCGTTACCCGCTATACTATAGAAAAATGGCCCTGTATGATTATTTTATTCCTTTAATGAGCAATAATATGATTCGAACAATAGTACAAATCATATTATTATAAATAAATATATAATAAAATTCGTATTTGAAAAAACAAAACAAATACTTACGCTTTCTCCTGTTCATCCATTTCCTGAACCAGCCGATCTCTCTCGTTGACGGCGGATAGCAGATCCTGGAAAAAACGTAATCGAAAATTACAATCTCCGAGAAGTTATAATTTAAAGTTAAAGATAACATAAAGTTAATAAGTGTTAATTAAAAAATTAATTCTTTAGTATATAAACGTATACCTTACGGACATAAATAGGACGTCGCGATTTGAATATATACATTCATGAGAATGAAATTGCATAAAAGTGGTATTTTATACAAAAATATGAGATGCCTTCTTAACAGAAAGTATTTGCTTGTTCCACGACTCTATCTAGTAGATCGCGTAATTTCCAACCACTGACTTTATTTCTACTAAAAGTCTCATTCCTACTCCGTCTCTGTGTGATATTTTATTAAAAACGCGTGAAATTTAATTAGGAACCGTATGTAAAACATGTTTCTTTTTAGTTGTTTCATCAACGTAATAAATTCTTTTATTATACCTGTAAGAGAAGTATCTCTCTTCTCTTCTGTCCGGGAGTCTTTCTCCATTCTTCAACGCCGAGTGACAGCCTCAATTCACGAGCTAACAATTCGCAACGACGACTTAAGTCTTCTTCCTTTTCCCTGAAAAAATATACAACTTATATGCTACAAAAAGTTGAATTTATTAATTAATTTGTATATACATAAATATCATAATACATACATTTTAAGCTCAAAGAATATTGAATAGCCGTGTATTTACATTGATATAAAAGTCATTATATGAATAAACACCTATTTAAGGTTTGAATCTCTTTATTTTTATTTTTTTACCATTAAAATATATGTTTTTTAAAGTGTGTTACGGCTCTGGGTTCTAGACTTTTAAACATATCTTCATTTATACATAATAAACATGGTGCAAATTTTACTTGACTTATGAACATTTGTGACATCACAAATCACTTATTTACCGTAAATTTTGCACATTGCCGAGCACTATGTAATTTTATGCTTTGACTCCACCAATTTTACACATAAAACGTTAAAAATAAATAGTTATTTAGTTAAAAAGATTTTTTTATAACCTCTTCATGTTATTATCTATATTACATACATTCTTTTTGCCAAAACTCTATTTTTAACTCGAATTAAAACTCTAATTCTAATTTCAAAATTATTATTTTTTTCTAGTATAGCCTCCAATATTGTAATAGAACACCGCCGCCCATGGACAACCGCACCAGACTTGATACAAAGTAGAAGCATCGTTTCAAGTAAAGCTATCATTTCACGCTGAGTATTCTGTGAGCCCGTTGTATCACTTCCAACGAGCCGGCCCAACTAGTAAGTCAGCATATGCCTCAGCATGTCTCTCCCACGGGTATTACGGTATTTAATTAAAATATAAAAATCAAATTTAATCGAAATGACTCACAGTATATTAAGTTGCATCTGCCTGCGTATTAGTGCATTCTTCTTATTGACTAGGTTAAACCACTGTGACATCAAACGGTCTTCCTCCTGTAATAAATCACCAATATCTTTTAGAAGTGTGTTATTTTTATAAAACAATAGCAAAAATACAGCAACATTACTTATTTTACATCCTAACTATGACATAATTACATTTACCTAATATATAAAACGAGATACCTACTTAAAACCAAGCCCCAAATAAGATTAAATTATACTTCAGAAATCTTTAAGCTGCACAGACGTTTTAGATATAGTTCTAATTCTCTGTTGGCTGATAAATAAATAGTAACCAACGTTTTACCTCTATAATCAACTATTTATACAAATACTAACTACTAACTTAACAATACAGATACCGGATTGTAAGGTTCCCTGACACATTTTACAATCATTCTTCTCCAATTCCTCTGAAAATTTATGCCTAATATGAATACGTCTAAACCAGTTTACGTTTCATTTTAAAAAAATTAAAATAAGCTTTAACATTTTAGATATAAAATAGGTAAGTGTTATGGTTACTCATTTTAAAACTATAATTTTAGTGTAAACTAAAATAATAAAATAAGTGCGACGATAAATATTTTCTTAAGTATTTATTTCTGTATCAGATGTTTTTCATAAGATAGGAGACATACAGGCAGGTGGCTCACCTAAGATTTTTTTATAGTATAGCGGCAACGGAGTAGAGGCGCCTCCTAAATGTTAAGAGAACTCTGCCCCACGTGAAAAACAAAAATAAAACAAAGCCGGTAACACAATCGCGCCACAGTCCGCGAATTGGTTGTGAACCGGCTTTTTACTCCCCTTAAGCGGCATTTTTAAGGGCCTTCGATATATACACACACTCAGCGAAACGCTGTAGAAATACCGTTTCAAATAAAATTACCGTTTCGCTGAGTATTCAGTGAGCCTGTGGTAAGGAGAATATAAAATTCTAATTCTATTTATCATTCTTTTTTCACTCACTTCAGTATTATCCGCCCTGTCCATGACCCGTCTCAGTTGTTTCTCCAAAGCGGCTGCCTTCTCGTCGATACTTTTCTGTTCCCTCTCTAGCGCTTGCAATTCACTCGCTATATAGGTACTGTAGCTTTCTTTATTCTGAAAAGTTTTATCCAACATTTATGGTAAATAAAGTACCCATGTAGAAATTTTAAATAAAAAACCAACTTCAATTTAGTATTTTATCAACAAAATTGTGTAAGAGAACTAAATAATCTACCAAAATAAAAAAAACCAGTTCATAATCGCATAAAACATTTAAGGTACTCTACATGGTTTAAATTTTATACCGCGTGTGATAAGATTAAATCAAGAACCTCATTATCCTCCGTACTGGGTTCCGGCGAAAGCCTCTCAACTAAAGCACTGAACGAATGCAACGGCGACTGGTGGGAGCCATTCGGTGATTGGCTTCTACTTTTCACTTCGTTGGTCCCTTCTGAAAGGTAAACATAACACATACTTTAACATCATCTTAAAATGACGACGAAAGAGGACAAAAATGTATATATTATATAATTAAAAAATATATAAAAATATAACATAATTTATAATCTAAAATATAATAATTCACTTAAAAAATTTATTTACTGGTTTACTTTATTTTAACCGTTGGAGAGCTATGCTGAAGCATATGCTGACGCACTAATTGGGCCGGATCATCCGAAGTGATACCACGGGCTCACATAATACTCCGCGTGAAACGGTACTTGTATTGTGTTTAACAGACTGAGTGAAGATATCAGAGGTCCTTAAAAATGCCGTTTAAGCGGCATAAAAGCCGGCAACACAACTAATGCGCGGACTTTGGCGCTGATGTTCATGAGCGGCTGTGTTGCTATAGGAGTCCCACCTGCTCCGTTGTCCGCTATAGAATAAAAAAAGAAAATATATACCTAATCTATCTGGGCTTGGATTACTCTTTCTAGAACCAGGAGTCGAAGGTGCCGACTCTCTGTTCACTAAACTATCCAGATGCTCCATACCACCAGCTAAAAATCAAATTTAAAATTAACATTGTTTTACTAAGTGTGAATTTAATGTTTATTTATTAACCATATTTGTATACAGTGATGAAATCGCCACCCGAATGCTTTCAAAATAGTAATATTTTATTTAACAACTCATTCATTCAAAGGATTCTACAAAGCGTATTTGTTAAATTATCGAAATTGTTTCCTTTGGCTATATGAAACTTTATGAGTTTTTTATTTTCTGCCTATGCCGAGAAAAATTTTGGATCAAATTTCCCGCCCCTAAAATTCTACCGCTCTAGGCGCCAGCTTCTTCATTCAGCTGGTAAATTCGCCACAATTTGTACATATTATAATTTCATACAAACACCATTAATGATCCTTCTAACTATATTTTTAGACAGGGAAGGAAAAATCTTACCAGCTAATTCTTCTAAAACAGAGTGTTTGCTGATTATTTCCACAGTGCCTGGGTTTATACGCGATGGCGACGTTGGTGATTTGGGACTGTAAAAATTTTATATTAGTTTTATGATGATTTTCCATTATTTTATTAGTATTCTAGTCAATATAACTCACAGGCAAATATACTAAATTATGCGACGATATTTTTAATTAATTATCTTCGGGAATAATCTATTTTCTTATGAATATTCTTTAAAATATAAAAATTACCTCATGATACCGGCTCGAGCATCTGCTATAATCTTTCTAGCTCTTTCTCTTAACATGTTTTGTCTCTCTTCTTCTGACATAGCCTATAATGGAAATATTTTCATAAATTTATGATTTAATGCTCTATTTTCGACCGCACATTGAAACAGTCAGTTTTTCACAAGAAATGTAATCCCTACGAAATAAATTTGTATTTTATTTAATTGGTATGATAGATATCCTAGTTATTGCAGTTTAGTGTAGCTTAATGTTTTTTCTGTGTGGATTACCATATTGAAATCGAAAATTAAGAGTATATAATTAATAATTATAGAATTTTATGCCTTACCTTTTTAGGACTTTCACCGTTCCTGAGACCATTTGCAATTTCATTCTTATCCTCTTTTTCTTTAAGACTTTGTCGTTTTTTGTCTCTTTCCCTTGCTTCACGCTTAGTAGCCTCAAGCAATTGTCTAGCTTTCTCTTTCAGTTCATCATGACGCGATAACAATTGCTGATCAATGAGAAGCAAGCATTTCGACCAATCAGCAAGCATTATCACATTTTAGCCAATCGGGGAGGTCCAAGCGTTATCGGTCCAATTCACACACAAAATGGAAGCCATGATGATTCGGGAAAGAAATGATATGGTTTAGTCTAAATGAATGTTAAATAACTCGATGTAGGTAACTTTAAGCAAAGGGCCGGGGCGTGGGATGAACAATATGACAAATCAAATTTTATTGAACAAAATCTTTAATTTAATTAAAAAAACATTAACCCTATAATAAAATTGAATACACTAGCGACATATAACTCAAAGGGGAACACAAACAAGCTGTACAAAAATATATAAAGCTACACATACCGGGGTTGGTTTTGGTAGTTCAGGCGTTGGTGGTTTATCGTTACCGTTTGGTTGTGTTTGGCCAACATTCAGCGGGTCTGTGGTTGCCGGCTCCATTGTTGGTTTCTGTTCTGGTTGCGCTGTCATTTTATATTCACTTGTTACTTTTCATTGCATCTTTTAATTTTTACTAGTAATATTCGGACACACTTAAATTATAACTAAACTGAACTGTATATTTTGACTCGTTAACATATATAGCGAAGTCAATATTTCAAGCGGGTCCGAATCACGGTCCGGACAGTTATCATTTAATTTATAATTTATTCGGTATAAAATTTGGTAATCCTTATTACGATTTACATTCAAATGAAATATTAATAGTTGTAGCAATTTTTACCATTTATAGTAACGATTTCTTTGGGTGGTGGCGATTCCTCTTCATCATCAGAGCCGAACGGATCTGTAAGCTCTTTGCGTGTCATCAACTTCTCAGGACGCGGCAGAGGCTAGATACAGATTTTATGATGGATTAGATACAAAAAATCTACCAATTTCTATTTTTTTTTATTTTACAAACAATCAAGAAATAGAATTAACACAGGTATACTATAGAACAGCAAGCGGTATTACTCAAATAATGTTCGCAGATACTGTTTGTAACAGGTACCGATTCCCAAGACTTGACAGTTACTTGACAGTTACCATATGCTGACGCATTAATTGGGCCGGCTCGTCCGGAATGATACCACAGGCTCACAGGATACTCGACGTTAAACGTTACATGTAGTGTGTTTCGCTGAGTGAGTGAGGATATCGGAAGATCTTAAAAATTCCGCTTACGTGGCGTAAAAAGCTGGAAACACAACCAATACGCAGACTGTGCAATGACAATGCGCGGTTGTCTATGGGCGGTGGTGTTCTGTTACCATGTAGGTGACCCACCTGGTCCGTTGTCCGCTATACTTTAAAAAATATTATAAAGTGAATGAAGTAGTTTAATATTGATAAAAAAGGATATTTTTTATGTGCAATCGTAATACTAACCTCAGTTTTAATGGGTTCATTAAACCATTTCGCCGTTGGTTTTTCCCTCAAATCTTTAGGGGGTGAAAGCATCTTGCCAAGGATATTCTTCGACTGCTGGAATATATCCTTCATCTCCTTTATACCGGGTGACTTGTCTGGGGATAGATCTAGAGAGTGACGGGACTCTTGCGACTCCTGTTTACTGCAACACATGAAGTTTTATTTACACTTTATAACATTTTACAGCTAAAAAGCAGATTTTAATCATACATTTTATACATTTCTTTGTGTTTTTACTAATTGACACAATTTAAAATATTTCGAATGTTTTTATATTTTACATGGGAGAATCATACTGAAGCATATGCTGACGTATGGGCCGCCTCGTCTGAAGTGTAAAACGGTAGTTGTACTTGAAACGGTATTTCTGCTGTATTTCGCTAAATGAGGATATCGAATGCCTTTGAAAATACTGCTTATGCGGTGTAAAAAGCCGGCATCATAACCATTGCGCGGACTGTGGCGTGGTGATCTATTGGCGACGTCTTATCATATAGGAGACCCACTTGCTCCGTTGTCCGCTATACCATAAAAAATATATAATACCGTTGTTTTTATAACACTTACTCTTCGCTTCAAACTAACGCGTCAAAGTACTTACAGTATCGGTGGTCTATCCATAATGTTTCGCGATCGCCTGGTGCTGACTTCGCGAGAGAATAATTCGGGAGGAAGACTCTCATCAGTATCATGTCTGCCTACAAGGTACGACGACTCTGTCTCGTCGTTGCCTGAAAAATAATATGTAAATAATAACATATCTAAACAAATATTTACAATAAACATAATAAAAAAATATTTCATGAAATATAAAACACAAGAACAAATATATTATAAGACAGCCTTATAGCTAAATGATTTTAAAGGTCTATCATGAAGCACGAGGTACGTTTGAATCCAGGTCCAGACAATTATTATTTATTCGGTCTTTGGAAAGGCTTGACAGTGGCCGGGCAAGTGTGCTAATATTGTCGCATGCACTAATTGGGCCTGCTCGTCCGAAGTGATACCACGGGCTCACAGAATATTTATCGTGAAGTGGAAGTCGTGCTTGAAACAGTACTTCTACTCTATTTTGCTGAATGAGTGAGGATATCGGCGGTCCTTATAAATAGATAGGCAACCACGATTTATTAATAACATAAAAAGAAATAGTTTTAATTTTCCTTACCAAGTTGTTCCACTTGTAGTTCGTTCCCAGTGAAATGTGCTCTCATTTGGAACAAATATGTCATTACCTGCGAGTTTTGGAATATTTAAAAACAAACACGGAACCAATACTGATATTATATTAAATAATTAGGAAAAGTAATATAAAGAACGATTAAATGATTTTGAATCATATAAACAAAAGAAGCAATATTCAATCTTTACTTCAAGAGCATTGATGATATATTTAATCAACATGCAAATCCGTCTAAGAGAAACTAAAAATAAACTATACATATAATATAACAAGAACATATAATATATTTATTATATAAAGTTTGAAACTATGTATTTTCTTTATAAACACGTAGTTTTAGGCCATGGGAGCTGAAGATAGTAGGAGTTAAGTAATAACATTTGACGGGTTAGCAAAAAGTATGAAAAAACCTTACAGCAAGTTTATCGGGTATAGGTCCACCACAGACGTCAGCGACCGTCAACACTTGTGATATGCCCAGCCTAGCGCTGGCTTCAAGAGCACGGCGAACATTGTCCTCGCTCTCTTCTGGCTGTAGCCCGGAGAAATCGCTATAAAAATATTTCATTTTCATTAAACACTGAGGACAAATTCTTACTTATGTAAGAAATGCGAATTTGTGAGTAAACTCGAATTATTCTAGTTTCCATAAAAATACAAGATTTTACTTGTTTAAGTAATCGAATATAATAAATAAATTTTCACTTCAATTTATTGAGCGCTAGCAAAAAAGAAGTGAAAATTAAATACTAGTACTAGAACTGCTTCCTGGAGAGGTATTGCCAAATCAATACCAGTTGGAACCTTCAAAAAAAGCGTACCTATCCCTGAAAGACTGGCAACGAACCCGCGATCCTGCATGGACTTAGAGTGTCCGCTTATCCTAGATGAGTGTCCTGTTCGTTTGCTACCATTTCCATTAAAAAAAACAAGACGTGTGTTAAATTTTACGGAGTTTTATTACCCTTCCGAATACATAAATTTACATTACTCACATGAGATCTGGTCTAAAATGGTGTATGATGGCGCAGAAGGCCAGCCCCGAACGAAAACTGGTGGTGAGATCAGTAACTGGACACCTTGGATACTCACGCGTCACCAATTGACACCACTCGACAAGGTCTACCATCTGGGGATGAAATGTTTAAATATAAATAGCCATATTTTGGAAAATCTGCTTAAAAAAAGTAAAATTTAAAACTGACCTAAATTGGTAATCTAAACATAATATTGACAGGTTAAGTTTTGTGTCTGTGATCTTGTGGTGTTAATCTCTGAATCTACTGAATTGATGTTGAAAATTATTTCACCAATAAAAAAAGCTACGCTATTTTGAGTAATATAGGCTATATACTTTAGGCTGCAATATAGCTATTTGCTACTAAGGACCTAATACGTCTTCTAACAAAATATGAGTGTATACACTTGAAATAAATGAAATGAAATTATACCGAAACATAAGTGCTTTTTTTCTCATCATCAGATTTGAATGATAACACTTCTTACGAAATCTGCGTTCTAGAAGTCTACCTCTCATAATTAACGAATTTAAGAGAACATTTATAGCCTGACAGACTATAAAAAGTTTTATAACGTACCATATTAATTTTCATAATATGGCAAAACAACATTTACCGGATCACTCAATTATAAAAGAATCTTTATTAAATAAACAAACTTGTTACTAAAGTAACGCACATACGTGAAAATAATATAATTAAAATAAAATTACCCAAAAGTTTTAACTTTGATATTTACCGGAGTTTTATCTTTCTCGGCATGAGGTACATTCAATCTATCCTCTGATGTCGGGGTTTTTTCTTCTTGCTTTTCATTATCATTCGTGTCAAGACTGATATTATTCAGATTAGTTTTCAATTCGAGAGGCTTCAAATTGCGCTTCGCAATTGTTTTCGGTTTGAAAACCAAACCTGTAACTAAATTAAAGAAATAACAATGTATTCCGTTTATACGAAATAAACACAGAATACTCAACGTGAAATGGTAGTTGTATTTGAAATTGTATTTCTCCTTCCTTGTCCTTTAAAAATACCGCTTAAGTGGCGTGAAAAGCCGGCAACACAACCAATGCGCGGACTGTGGCGCGGCTGTCCATCGGCGGCGGGGTATACTCTAACCATATAGGAGACCCCCCTGCTCCGTTGTCTGCTATGTAATAAAAACATAAACATATTTTGTGTAAATTATTACCACGAAAATATTTTGCATGACTTATTGAAAAGAAAAGATGAAATAAATAATTAATCAAATTTACACATTAAGACTCCTTAAAATTATTAAAAAGTACCTTTTAAGTTATCCAATTTCTCCTCATTGTTAAAGACTAGCGGCTTCGGAGTTGAATTAAACTTCGGCTCAGCTCGCATTGCTTTAGTCAGACTACTCAAGTATTCCGGCCTATTTTTTGGCGTCACCGCATCTTCAGGCGCTCCAAAAGAGTCCCCAACATTAACTGGGGTAGTGGGGCTTACAGGTGCTGTGGGGGTCTTGTCGAAATTCAGACTTTGTACGCTATTTGGAGTCGCTGCAATATCTGAATTCGTTAGGCTCTGTGTCATTTCTTCCATTTGTTGACGCAGATCGAGCATCTGAAACATTATAAATTAAAAATAAAGAAAAATAGATTTATAATAATTATAGAAGATTATAGAATTATAAAAAGGGCGTAGAGAAATCTGATTGGTAGAACTTGCAGACGCAGTACTTAAACGATATTAATGTTTGTCACAGAGGAATTGTGTGGAATTTATATCCGAATAGAATAGTGCCTCACTTGTCTAGTTGAACTATCAGACAATGTGTAATCGTCTTCATCTAGGTCCTCCAAAACTGCGATATCGGAATTATTATTGACAGAGAGAAGAGACGCGAGTGACTGCATGTCCTCATCACTGAAAAATTAATTCAAACTTATTATTATAATTATTATATGTATTATATGATACAAAAACTCATCTATTCAAATCAAATCATTTATTTATCATAGTATTTCACGATTTTTTGATAATTGTCGTATTTAAAGTTGTTGTTTCCAAAGCGCAACAGAAGAAACGGCAACAAACTGAATCGTGGCATTTTCTCCAATGAAGCAAGAGGATTGGTAATCAATATCTAATAAAATTATTTCATAAGCCACCAAATAAAATGTGTTTTCAGCTGTATTATGACAAACAACGGTGTTGTAAAAACTTGGAGTGTCCATGGGCGAAGGACCGCTCATTCTAGATGAGCCTGCTGCTTGTTTGATACCGTTTCCATAAAAAAATATATAAATTATTTTACTTACGTAGCTTGTCCTTCTCTTAGTAGTACACAATGCAACGTTAAGTGAAGCCTAGCGCCCTTAAGTTTCTTGGTGAGCGGTTCTAGTGTCAGCTTAAGCGTTTTCTGCGCAGGGGCAAGTGATGCGTGTCTGCGTAGATTTATTGCACATGACGCTAAGCGACGTCGCTTGCCAGTCACTGAAACCTATTTCAAAAATGTTTCTTATAATAAAATACAGTGAGATCTCGATAACTAGAATGTCAAAGGAAATCCTAAAGAATTCGAGTTAGTGAGTTTTCGAGTTAACAAGAGTTTCGAGATACATAGGATTCATTTGCTTATTTTGACTTATAAATGTGCGGTTTATAAGAATATTTTTCAATTTGTGGAATTAAAAGTTATAAAACAATTCGACTTAGATTTATAGTACACTTTATTTATATAAATTTAAATGCACTTAAAAACACTAAACAGATCTCGGTTTGGGGTCACGATCTACATACTTTACAACGACTTACGGTGTCTTTTTTTAAATTCAAATTACAGAGAATAAATATCCTTATCAACCCCTGATAGTAAAACAACATTTTGTCCGTGTTACAGTTTAATTGAAGATACCGCGTATTTAGAGGTTCATTGGAAGGAATAGCATTTTTTTCGACTTAATGAAGATTTCGACTAAACGAGGTTCGAGTTATCGATATTCAGATGTATTTTGAAAATATTATGTGTTGTTTATAAAAGCTCAGTACCTCTCTTAGCCAAAAATTTTTTAAAATACTGCGACTGTGAATCGCATCGTATCTTCTCATTTAATATATTAAAATATACAAAATTACATCATTAAGTCTTCTTAATGATGTAATTTTGTTATTATGTATATTATGAGACTTACATCTTCTAGAACAAATGTCCAGTCTTTATCCTCGAGTTCATTAGTGCGCGAATCCCTGAACAAAGTCACGGCGACTGTGTGATTCTCAACACCAAATATCACTGATCCTCTGCAAATATGAAGTTGATATTATATAAGGTTTCGTATAAATACTTCAAAACTCTTATGTAATATTAGAAAAGCTAACTTCAACGGATCCTTGAGTGATGGCTCCCATTCTAAGGGCTCGGTTATTACCCTTCTCGATCTACGGGTCCATACTATGCTCAACTTATTCGGTTTCCTGTTAACATAATTAAAATATTATTTGAGAGATCTAATTGTCATTGTTCAGATGGTTTGAAGATTATTATTACGATTGTTGGCAAGTTAATGTCTGATCGGTACATATTTGCAGCACAATCTGAATACGTAATTAATGTTAAATCCCAATGGGGTTAACGCAAGGTTTTATATAAGATTCTATGTCTTTTTTAAACATATCGAGTCACAAGAAAAACTTGACTGAAATTTTAAAATCGTAACAAGATTAAATTTTGAATAAATTTTTAAATACGAACGAATAAAAATCTGGAGTTCTTTATTGCTTACCATTTAGGAGTAAGTTCGAGCTCTATCTGGTGATAGGAGGCTGTATATTGAAATTTCGCAGCGCGCTTGTTAACGCGTTGTAAGCGCTTCCAGACGGATGCCATTTTTATACTAAAATATATATAATTTATTATATTAGATGGTTACAACCCTTTTTTATTCTTATTTTCATATTTTTAAAGAACAAGTAAATAGTTGCTCAAATATTGCTCACGGGACTCGAAACCTCAACCACCTAGCTTTATTATTAACGTCATGGTAACTGTGCTTAAAAATCATTTTTTATTAAAAACTTTTTAAATATTAAAATTTCTCAACTTACAATGATAGTGGATTAATTATCTATTGTGGCACATTATCACTGTGAACGCTCCTGTAACGGAAGTACAAATTGATATGAATATTGAGTAATGACCAATATTAATATTTACACACTACAATTATAAAATCGGACTACAATAAAGGCAATGACATTGAACGAATTTTACAGGTTTTTGTTATTAATAAATTAGAAAATTCTATATAATCTTTAATAAAAAATTTATGACATGCAATCACATAAGAGATTAATATAAATGCTATTAAAAAATTACGATATTATAAGACATGTGAGTTAGAACACTGACCATGACAAATACTTAGTGAGATGCCTAGTTAGACATTTTAAATAAAAAAAATAGAGGCTACAAAGTAAGCCCAGCTCGTGTGTATATTTTTTTTATAACACTGGCGGCAAATGAGCAGGAGGCTCACCTAGAGTAAGCCATCCTCTGCCCATGGATACTCCAGCCCCTGCAGAGCCGCAGATGCGTTGCCGGCCTTTGAATTATATTATGAGAATCATTATTTTACAATAAAAACATATTTGGCTATCAATTTTAATATGCTACAATTATGACCTGACATTTTTGTTCTCAATATAATTTTTCTTTTTTATATATTTTTCAAATTGAATTATGCTTACACATTGCCACTGCGACACAAACAATTTTTCCTAACTTTGGTTATAATTCAAAATATAACTATTAAATATCCTTAAACACCCACTTGGCATACCTCACAATCATCTAAAATACATTGTGATGATCTCACCACACACAATCACTATGTTGTTTGCAATTAATTTGAGGTCAACTGACATTTACTGCTACAGTAAACAGGGAAAAAATCTGCAATGGACCAAAAATATGGATAGAATAAGGACAATTTTTAAATGGCCTTCAAAATTCTGACCTATATGTTTTATCAGTTGCCTTATTAATAAGCTTATGTATTGATATAGATATAGAATCCAATACATTAATGTAATATACATCTAACTACAATTTGGGCAGTGTAGAAATATAAAAATAGAATTATATGTTTATGAACATATTAATTATAAATCATATTCAGGTCTGTCTAAAAGAATCATGATAATTCAAATATGTATATGCCATTTTAATATTTATATGTTAACAATAATTTAAAGTTGGATTGTAAAATAGATTTTGATGGGCTAGAATACTGATACATACAGGTTAACCATTAGTTGTTACCATAAACAAAAGTTACCCATGTTAGTAATTGAATTAACATAATGGCTTCATTAAATAATCTTTTATCGAAAAAACACAGTTTATATAATATGCATATTATATAATAAGCGTTTTTTTTAATAAAGTTATTAAAAGCAAGTAAATAGACGTACATTTCTGTTGAGTACTGTAAGTGCACCAATCTAAAAATATCTCGAATGGAATTACAAGAGCAAAACCAATACCACTTGTGATAAAAGGTCAAAGAACTGACATTGATTTTATTTCCTGGTTTAATACACATCTACATTGTCTTAAGGTTTACGGAAACGTATAGAGAATAATAGCTCAATACTTACTTATAGCAAAAAATATGATATCACTGAATCAATTACTCGTCTAGTGCTCACCAAAATCACACATCACATTGTTCTATTTTCATCCCTAAAAATAATGTCACATTCGGCAATGATCGCAACTTATTAAATGATTATTATCATTGTCCTATATTGTGAAACACTGCATTAATTTCAATTTAGCAAGTTAAATCCATTACATTTTTTATTTTTCAGTTTCTGACAATTGACGACCATTATTATTTCAACAAGTACTTATTAACCTGTGTTATTAACCTACCGTTGTAGCTTCTTATTAATCTGTGCAAAACTTGTCTGTAGAATGTCGATTGCTGATTAATTTCTAAAAAATTGAGACAGAAGATAAGAGGGCGGAGTACAGTGTTTCCACATTGAGGGAAAATTCCCCTTTTACGGGTAAATTAGAGTCAAGAGGGGAAGGAAAAGGACAAATTGCGGGAAATCATAGATAAGACCTAGACTAAAAACCTTAAATATTGCAGAAAATTTCGGAAGGAATGCGAGTTTTCGCGTATGAGAAATGATGGTTCTAACTGCTACGTGATTACTGAATTTTGTCAGTATCCATCTATGTCTTCCCAAATTATCCTTTCATGCAGAAGTTGGACCTCACGAGTCAGGCCTACGCTTTGCCATTTAACAGATTTTTCATACGCGAAATCCCTATATTATAATAAAAAATAAACGGCGACAACACTTATAGGTACTATACTTATTATTTATTATTCTTATCTTTATTTCCATTCTGTTTGAGGCCTAAATATTATTCTGTTCAAAAATATATGGGCTGAAAGAGTAAACTGACTTGGAATAAAACGTAACTACAGCAAAATAATTTTTGAGTGAAAAAAAGTCCGGAGAAGGGAAAATCTGAATTGAGGCATGGGGGAAAGAAATCGTTTTAGTGGAAACACTGGCATAGAATGAATTGTGGTGTAACTAACTTGTCACTCTTTACCTGAAGCCTGTAATCTGTCAATTTTTCAAAATATAAAGTTATCTTTTATGATCTTTTGTTGATTGTGTAATATATTTGCTACAATAATTGTTTCAATTTTGAAATCCAATCAATTAGTCTTGTGTTTATTTGAATATAGCATAACCGGCTTCGGTAATGAACTACTAGCCTTGAGGAAGTAACCCTAAACCTTAATTGGTTATTATGTTACTGTAAACTGATAGTTATCAAAATAAGCTGGCAATTATGTCAAGAATTATTAACCATCGCATAAGGTATCGTTTTAATAACTTTTTTGTTATTTATTATGTATTCATAAAAATATGTGAATTTCATCTTAACCTCTGAATTTCAGGGCTAGCCTAAGAAAACCTTCTTGGTCATGTGTCGATAAACGAGCTGTAGCTTTTTCTGTATGGACAGGGCGGAGCGTCCTTTTACACAAGCCCCTAGATAGTTATCAGATACCAAGACGGAAATATGGCATGCTTATAGCTCGTGCAGTTAGGGGAGTTTTGAAGATTAGATATTTATTGCTTGGGGGTGCTGTTGGAGGAGGAATGACATTAAACAAGGTATTTTATAAAAATGATAGCCACCTAATTCAACCATTTTATAGATATTGATGGCAGTTATAAATATTAAATCATCTCAGTTTAATTTTGAAAGAAAACTTGAGTCCTATAATTATTCATAACTTTCTGAATATTCATAAATCAAGAGATTTAAACAAATTTTTAGTTTGACTAAATTTATAAAATTATTATTTATATTATGTTGAAAATTTGATTATGAATAGTAATGCTAAAAATGAATTATATATTTTTTAAATCCACACTTATTACATTTTACAGATTTAAAATTTAAAACTTTTAATTTATTTTAGAAATATACAGAATGGAAGGATGGGCTTCCAGAAATGGGATGGTTAAATGATTTACTGCCTGACAATGACCAATGGGATAAATTTACCACCACTCTCATTAATGCCAAGGATAAAATTGGAGATCAATTTCAAATTGGTAAGTTAAACTCAAGTCTATAAAAAAGTAAAAAAGGTAAGCTCTTCTTCTGCTAGAATATGTGATTCCATATCATGAAACATTTGCTATGCACCAGATTGTATAAAAAAATTAAATTTACTTTTCAAATTCGTTATTTTTCTACCATTCCACTTGAACTTTAATGTAAAACAGATAAATTAGAATAATTACAAAGAGGTTTTGAGCATAGCTATTATGAGACCTAGATGTATTCAATCTACTATTATTCTGTAATTTTGTCTCATTGCACATGCTCAGTTGTGGTTAAACATTAGGTGTGCCACTGATGCTGTCGATAAACTCAGATCCGAGATTACGAGATGCTGGTGCTGCAAGGGCGGCAGAGCTGAAGGAATGGATTGCTCAAAGATATGAAGATGCTGTCGCTGCTGCTGCTGTTAATAATGCCACAGTTACTAGTATTGGTGAGTTAGGTTAAGATATGTAGTTAATTTAAAGAAAATGACATCATAACATGGCAGTAACCATACATATATTTTTTCAGAAGCAGCTCCTAAAATAGAGAATAACTTACAAAGTCGTCCAGCTCCAATGTCAGCCAAATCAAATGCTGATGAAACTGCAGCCTATGGTAAATTTTCATGTTTTGTTTTCTATAGCAGACAACGGAGCAGGTGGATAAGAGAACAACCTGTATAAGAGAACACCGCCGTCCCTGAACGACCGCGCCATAGTCCGCGCATTGGTTGTGTTGCTGGTTTTTTATGCCACTCAAACGGCATTTTTAAAATCTGCGATATCTTCACTCACTTCGATAAACAGAGTAGAGGTACCGTTTCACGCTGAGTATTCTAAGAGCCCGGGGTATCACTTTAGACAAGCAGGCCCAATTTGTGCGTCAGCATATGTTTCAACATGAATCTCCCATGGGTGCGACAGTATTAACACTCGCCCAGATACTGTTTTGACAGTTACAAAGACCGAATAAAATATAATTTATAATTGTCTAGACTGGGGTTCGAAACCGACACCTCTTGCTTCATGGTACACTTTTAAAACTATTACGCTACGAGACTCCCAAATTTAATTGAATTTAAAAAATACAGTGTAAAATCCATGTATCGCCCCTCGATTTAACGACAAACTCCCTAAAGCATCGAAATCAATTGGCTTTAGTTAGTTTAGCTTGTCTTCCATCCACCTTTTCTTCTCTCCATTTAACGACGACTCTTTATAACGCTATAAAATGCACAGTCCCTTCAGTGTCGTTATATAGAGTTTACACTGTATTTAAAAATGCATAATAAAGACTAAATACATAACCTGACATTATTGACTCTAATGTATCAATATTGAGACAGCATAATTGAGAGAGAAATATAATAGATATATTCTTTTTTTTTAATTTATTAAGTTAGGGTTTACTAATATTAATAAAAAATCTTGTAGAGCGGCGTGTCCACGCACTGCAAGAGGAAGTGCTTGCTTTACAGGCGCGTTACCAGCGTGAATTGCAACGATTAGAACAAGAGAATAGAGAGCTCAGACAACAGAATATGCTGTTGAGGCAAGGCAGACAACCTTCTACCAAGAAGATGAAAGTGAGTTTTAGAAAATTAATCAATCATAAGTACAAAGTTAATGAAGGCATTACAAAACTTTCTGTAACACATCTTTTCCACAAGTAAAATACGGAAAACAGCTATGGGCGATAGCATTCCGAGTGTACATTGTTGCTTGTTTGTAATAAAAAATAAATTTTTGTTAGTTTCGTTTTTTCATAGGATTGAAAGTTAAAAATCTAGGGATATCAAAAACTTATATACAGCGATTTAATATTTTTCAGCGTTCTTTAATAGATATGTACTCCTCCGTTTTGGATGAACTAGCAGATTGGGATTCTGGTGAAGCAGGCAGGTTGCCCCGTGTAGTAGTTGTAGGAGACCAGTCTGCTGGGAAGACTTCAGTTCTAGAGATGCTGGCTCAAGCCAGGATATTTCCAAGGGGTGCTGGTGAGATGTGTACCAGGTAATTGGATGTTTTAATAAGTTTTCATTTTCAATAATATAAAAATGTAAAAACATTTTATTATCAAGAAAAAGCGTGCATATAGTTTCTGACACATCTCTAATTAAAACAACATAATTTTAAAAATATTAATTTGTAATTTATTTTGCAGGGCCCCAGTAAAAGTGACATTATCCGAAGGTCCGTATCACGTTGCGCAGTTTAATGATTCATCTCGAGAGTTTGATCTCAACAAGGAATCCGATCTCGCTGATTTACGAAAGTAAGTCTCAAGTTCTCACATATAATTCTTTATTTTACAGTTTTAATAGATATAAAAGCAAATATTAGGCATATATATTTGAGTGTATGTTTATTTTTATCGAAACTTAGACATTTCGAACATCGATTTCAATTTAAGATATGTTTAATAATTATCATGCCTCAGTTAAAGCAATCTTCAAAAATATATTAACAAATATATTTATTAGCTAATCAGGGAGTATATTATATTTATTTACCATATTCATATTAATTTTACTTCAGGAAAGTAAAGGAAAAAGAAACAAATGTTTAGATTAAATATTAATGCATATAGTTTTAGCTATAACAATTTACCGTATAAATATGTATTGCATAATATAATAGATATATCTAATGCGACTTTATTTGCAGCGACTAAGAAAAGCAGTGTTAATATTTAATACTATTTACAGGGAAGTAGAGCTGCGTATGCGGAATAGTGTACGCGGTGGGCGTACAGTATCAAGTCAGCAAATCGCTATGTCAGTGAAAGGGCCAGGCATACCTCGTATGGTATTGGTGGACTTGCCCGGAGTTATATCTGTGAGTAGACTGAATATCATTTTTTACTTTTTAATTTGTGCGAACCAGTTTGGTATTCGATACGCTTTAGGAATAAAGTAAAACATTCTTTATTCAGTAGAACTTAAACGTTACTATGAATCTTCAACAAAGTATGAATGAAATGTTTTATTCAACATAAATACAAAAATGCAAATCGTTGAACGTCAAAATCAGTTAACCACCGGTTCCAAGGTAAGCCCAATGAGAAGAACCTGCGAAAAAATAACTCAGTGGGTGTCATTTTTTTTCCTTCTATAAGATACTTAGAATATAACAAAAAATATGCTCTGAGAATGCCTGGTATGAACACCTTATTCGCAAGGCGTGAAACATAAAAAAAATCATAAATTGTAGTATGCTGTCGTCCCTTAATAGTTTTTTCAAATTTATTTACAAATAGATTTATAAAGTTTTCTGGGATTCTATTGTAAAAGCGTAATGCATTAACTCTAAAAGCTTTACTTACTTTACTGAAATTGATCAGTGGTAAAACCAGTCTACACCTGTTCAACAAAGAACAGGCAAGAACCGTCAGGAGGGTCTGAAATCTTTTAAATCATGTTTATAATACAATCAGCTTATTTTATAACTTTAGTGTGCTGTCTTGTGAAGTTATTATAAAAAATACTAAATAAATAAAGCGATCCAGGTATTTTCAGGAAATCTGTTTAAATAAATTAAATGGCCTAGAAGCTAAAAAAGGGTTCCACTGAGTTTGTTTTGCCGGGTCTTCTCAGGTGTGGGTAGGCCGGTAATAGAGTCAATGACGCTCAAAAGTGATTGTAAAGTGGTAATTGAACAATAAAGTATTTTATTTATTTATATGTCAATTATCCGCTTTTAATAAGTTTAAAGAATTTATCAATGGCTCTAACGATTTTCTCAGACTCAAACCGTTGATATGGCGTCGGACACCAGAGAGGCAATCAAGGAAATGACAAAGCAATACATGGATAATCCAAACGCTATAATACTCTGTATACAGGTAATTCTATATGCAATGATATTTTTTATGGAATAGCGGGCAACGGGGCAAGCCGGTGTTTATGGTTAGATCACCGCCACCCATTGACTACCGCGCCACAATACGCGCTTAGATTGTGTTGGCGGCTTTTTATGCCGCTTTAAAGATATCATTTCAAAGAATTCCGATATCCACACTTACTTGGCGAAACTGTACAAATACTTCACATTTTATAAAGATTTTATAACAGATGTTGCATGAATTTTTTTAATAGTAAAAATCTCGCTTATGTAGTTTTTTTGTATATTTAATAGAATTATAATATATTAATACTTACGTAGGATGGATCTGTAGACGCCGAGCGAAGTAATGTGACGGATTTAGTCTCGTCTTGCGATCCATCGGGAAAGCGTACCATGTTCGTGCTAACAAAGGTCGACCTTGCTGAAGAGAATCTGGCTAATCCTAATAGAGTAAGTCAATAGGATTTTTTATAGTAAAGCGGGGAATATCGCGGTCGGAGCAGGCGAGTCTCCTCTATGCTAAGAGATCATCGCCGTCCATGGACAGCCGCGCCATAATACGATTTTTATACTGCTTTAAGAGTTTAATTACTATTATTATAGTGTTTCAATGTAGTCTTGTTATACCAAATTTTCAAAATAATTCTTTTATTGTTAAATTTTTGTAAAAATCATGTCTGATCGGAGTACATGTTTTTAACGATGAAAACTTTTTTTATTATTTTTTGTTTGGTTTGGTGGTCTTAATAATTGAAATATATTGGGTAGTTTGAACTAGAATTAATAAGTGAATTATATTTGTTATTTTTTATAACGGCGAGGGGGCCTCAGAAATGTTTTTGGATGGTTATGACGTCAGCATCACGATCATTGTTTTCTTGATGGTGATTCATCATTGAAAGAAAACTGTAATAGTTCTTCCGTCCTTGTTTATTCGTAATACATCGTAACAACTTCCCAAAGAGGACTTTAATAAGTTACACCGCAAACGCAGATGCGCGTGGCTCATCCTTATTACTGGTTTTACAGCAACTCACAGCGCGAACGCAGATACGCGTGACTCATATTTATTACTGTTCGCGCCGATATGTATAAAAGTATTATAAAAAATAATAATCTGTTCTCAGATTCGGCGAATACTCGAAGGAAAGCTGTTTCCCATGAAAGCACTTGGATACTATGCAGTAGTCACAGGCCGAAGCAGGAAAGACGATTCTATACAAAGCATTCGCGAATACGAAGAAAAATTCTTCAGATCTTCAAAACTATTTAAGTAAGCTTTAACTAATCAGGCTTAACAATATTCAAGTCAAAATACGATAAAAGCCTTAAATCAAATACTTTCCAAATAGATACTCTTGGTCGTTAAGTATTAGAATTCTACTCGATCATTATATAATTTCATTACTTAGAAATAATGTATATGGCAAAAAAACCTTTGCTGTATGTATTTTTATTGTTTTTCTTCAGAGATGGCATGGTAGCGGCAGGTCAAGTGACAACGAGAAACTTGGCTTTGGGAGTCGCTGAATGTTTCTGGAGGATGGTCCGGGATTCTGTGGAGCAACAGGCGGATGCATTCAAAGCGATGCGATTCAACCTTGAAAGCGAATGGAAGAATACTTTCCCACGGTAAGGATTTTATTTTATAAAAAAGTTTGTTTGCTTTTACTTTACTATAGAAACATACTCATAACTGTTCACTTCTTTTCTTCCGGTTCTAGCCGCAATGTAGACAGTTTAAATATATTTAAGCATGATAAAGATCAAAGATCAAAAAAAAGCTCAAGATCGCAATAGGAGGGCATCTTTGGGGGAGGTCTATGTCCAGCAGTGAACTTAATAGGCTCATGAAGATGATACGTGCAAAACATAAATAACAATCTTTAAAAATACTCCCACATAGGAAGATCTTATAAAAGTACATAAGAATTATTGATTTATTATAAGTATATATCTCTGAATTTAGTCTAATCTATAAATAATTCTTAATAAATACATTTTATAATATAATATACATATTAAAAATAGCTTTAGATGGCCTAGCCCGTTACGATGAGTTTGTTTCGCCGGTTATTCTCAGGTCTGGGTTCGGCTTGGATCCGGTAATAGAGGCAATGACATTCAAGTGATGCTAAAATCCTAATTGAAAAATTAAGTACTTTATTTATTTTATAGCCAACGAGAACTAGATCGCGACGAACTATTTGAACGTGCACGTGCAGAATTGCTAGATAAGTCTGCAGAATTATCTGGTGTACCACCCGCGGCCTGGGAAGCTCGGCTTCAGAATGAATTATGGGCCGCTGCCGCACAGAGAATTTTCGCCGGCATTTATTTGCCTGCAGCCGCACACGCAAGCGAAGATGTTGGTGAGTTAATAAAACTAATACACTCCATACCATAATTTTTACCCTTGACAATTAATATAATTTTGAGCATATTTTTTACGATTTGCGGAAGTCTGATATAAATTTTACAGTTTTTTTCTTTCTAATTTTTAAACGCTTCTAATTTTTCAAAATCGCAATATAGTTTTTGTAATAATTAAAAAAAACTCTTTCCTAGACTTGCATGTGCCGCTTCAAATAAAATATAAACATCCGAAAAGCGGGAATACTACGCAAATATGGATTGACCCCTTTGATATTGATTTTAGTAAGAAGTTGTGTCCTAAAAAGTACTATTCGAAATATATGTAATCCATATATAGATTTTTAAAGTATTTAAATCAGAATGTAGGCTTAGTAGTGTTTGAATTTGAATGTTAGAATATCATATGTATCAAGTTGTACTTTGTTTGTAAAATAAAAATTATATTGTATTGTGTTACTCATTGTAATTTTTAATTTTATTATTCCAGATAAGTTCAATACATCGGTCGATATAAAACTTCGAGAATGGGCGGAAAATGAATTAGCATCTCTCTCCATACAAGCTGGGCGACAGGCATTACGAGAGGAATTTAGTGAGCTAATGTCAAAATCATCTGATACCGATGCCATTTATGATCCAGTGAAGAAAGCCGCGGTGGAAGAGGCCCTGTCCAGACACCAATGGGAAGAACGAGCACAGGACGTGAGTTATTTTATGATATTAAAACATGCAATGATTGTGTGATGTTATGTGTTTGTTATTGTTTTTTATGTTTTAAATAAATGTTCTAAGAGTTTATAGCTTTTATCGCCTCTTTATCGAAATTTTTTAAATTTTACTTTTAGTGTCTGATTGGATCTCGTATATGAGACAACTGTTGAACCCTTCATTGTCGGATTGGTCAAGTCTTATCTCAAATACTTAATCCTTTAATATTTATTAATTAATAAATTAAGAACATAAATAATGCTATCACTTAGTCTGGCTCTTCGTCTTGATAGAAAATTATTTTATATTGTAGGTGCTTCGTGTATTGCAAGTGAACGCTCTTCAAGACAGATGCGTTGCATCACGCAGTGAATGGGACTCGGCTGTATCCCTTATGGAGGACGCACTTAAAGAGCGGCTTAAAATCACCGAAGACGAACTCAAGACGCTTGCAGGTATAAATTAATAAAATACCGGATGTACGTTGCTTATAAAAAAAACACTAATGCAAACAATCTAATATAAAATTACAATGTTTCATACTTATTTTTTATTGGATTTTTAAAATATGTATGATATTGTGCGGCTGCTTAAAAATATATGATTGATATAACGACAGAGCGGCGCGGGGTCCTCAGAAGTGTTTTGGATGGGTGTGACGTTAGGATAGCTGACATTACAATCATTGTTTTCTTGACAATGATTCATCATTGAAAGAAAACTATAAAAGTTCTTCCGTCTTTGTATATTCGTAAAACAGCGTATAAACAAGTTCCCAAAAAGGTCTTTAAAACCTAGAGATTCAAGCTAGACTGACTTGTAGCCGGCCAAAGAGGAGACTCATCATTATTACTGGTCGCGCCGGTAGATATGATAATGTATTTTTTTATAAAATCAAATTTGTTTATGCATAATTTTCTATTGAAGGCCCAGGTTTCCGTGAGCGATGGCTTTACTGGCAATCGAGTAGCGAAGAACAGAACAGACGTGGTGAAGTCAAGTCTGAATTGGAACGCGTCGGATCGAACAGAGTCAATCTCTCATATGACGAAGTAGTGGCCGTCCGAGACAACTTGAGGAGGCGAGGTGTTGAGGCCGACAATGAGTATATAAGAGAGACATGGAAACCTATTTATTTAAAGTAAATATATCATATGCTTATATTCGGATAAGAAAGAGTCCAATATAGGACAGGATTATTTCTATTTCACTTTCATATTTTTATATACATGTATTCCAACTTTCATAATGTATGTAGTATCGGATGCCAATGATATTGGTTAGAAGTTATTATGGAATACACAGGTCAGGTTTTCTTTCGTCAGCTTTGGTTGAAGACTGCCGACTTTTCTTAATATTTTCTATTATACCTGGATATTCAACACCGCTGTCAAACAAATACTTGAGTGGACTAAATTTCTAATCCCTAAACAATACTTTACCGATAACGTACAAAACAAAGCGTCGGTTCATTGGTAAAAAATTAACGGTTATAACTCTACGTGTATGTAATAAACTAGTTATCTTTCAGACAATTCCTGCAACGTGCGTTGTCCCGAGCACGTGACTGCCGTAAGAGCTTTTATCTGTATACGCAACAGAACGGAACTGGGGTAAGTTATCACTAGTTTTTTTTTACGGTAAGAGAACACCGCCGCCCGTTGACAACCGTACCACGATCCGCGCATTGGTTGTGTTGCCGGCTTTATACGCCACTAAAGCGGCATTTTTAAGAGCCGTCAATATGTTCACTCACTCAGCGAAACACAATAGAAGCATATATTCAAATACAACTACCATTTCACATTCTATGAGCCCGTGGTATCTCTTCAAACGAGCCGGCCCAATTAGTACGTCTGCATAGGCTTCAGCATGGCTCTACCATGGGTGACGTACGCCGTATTTATGTACACGTATTCGCCGACCATTTCCTAGGTTCTTCTACTCAATACATTAGACTGGGTGTAGACAAGATATTTTATTTAATAGTTCTTATTGACAATCTGTTCATATTTTACGATGATAACATATAATTAAGAAAGTAAAATATAATATTGCAGAAGGAATGCTGTGAGGTAGTGATGTTCTGGCGGGTACAGAGCGCGCTGCGTACAACTGCTAATGCGCTCCGGCAGCAAATCGGCAACCGCGAGGCGGGTCGTCTAGATCGCGAGCTTAGAGAGGTGCTTGATGAGGTTCGTCGAACAGTTATTACATGTTAAGGCGATGTCGAAATTATCTTTATATATTAGGGTCTTTCAAATAGGTCGATGTTAATAATCTGTGGCCATTTTGTTTTGGCGGCGTTTCTGTAAAATTTGTGTTTTCTTATTCAATCATCATCATCAACATTTCAGCCGTAGGATGTCCACTGCTGGACATAGGCCTCCCCTTCGGACCTCCATGCAACCTGTCTTATTCAATCATTGATGCCAAATCACCAGCATGTGCAAAAGATAAAACTTTATTATCAAAATGAGTGTTCGTTAGTGCAAACACTGCGCGCGTTGTGCTCATTTGTCGGCAGACACGGTGGCCCAAGTCTACTGTCCAACAATTGGTGAGGAAATTTGAGACAACCGGTTCGGTAGACCAGCAAAGTCAAAGGAACGCCAGATCGGCCGACAATCACCCCTGTACGTAGGATTGTTCAGAAAACACCGAGGCAGTCGATTTCTCGCCGTGCACGAGAACTCGGCCTTCCGCAAAAATTTTGCGGAACTTGGAACTTGGGCCTGCATCGTACAAGATCCAAATGACCCAATACCTCAAACTTAATGACCATAGACAACGCTGTGTGTTCGCCGAATGGAACGTCGAACCGTCCTTGTTGAAAGACCCTATATAATCTCAATTTTCAATAGAATTTAAATTATTGTATGGGAATACTGAAAAAAAATATTTGCACATCAGCGCCAAATAGAGTGTTTACGCTAAACGATTTGGTTTTTAGCAACTTTTTAAAACGTCTAGTCGCAACACTTGACCTTCTTTATTTTGAAACGTTAACCTTGTCTGCTTCATTGCAGTTTTAATGTTTCTTTTATTGTTTCAACTGTTTATTCAGATATCATCGGATTCAGAATTAAAGAAGAAATTACTATCTGGTAGAAGAGTTGAACTCGCTGAAGAATTGAGTAAGTGAAATTGATTTTATTTCTTTAAAGTACGGAATATATCATTCGAATAGGATAAAGTTTAAATTCCATACACAAAGTTATACTTTTGTTTGATCTTTTATAATGGTAGTTAATAAGTGGATATTCATAAATCTATTTATTTTTTAATATTTAACCTCAAGGTAATTGAATTGATTGTATTTATTTAAGTTTATATATTACTTATTTTAAACTTAATATTGTTATGTCTTTCAGAACGAGTGAGACAAGTTCAAGAAAAACTCGAAGAGTTTATTGAAGCATTAAACAAAGAGAAATAAGCTTAGATATGTATTAGTTTAATTATTTATTTATAATCTGCATTTCATTGGCATGTAGTATTTCACGCGTGGGTCACTTTAAAAATGAGTTGATGTATGGGGATATAAATGTAAAAAGGCAATATGAATTGAACGCTATTGCGCAGAGATTTAGTTGACTACGAGATATGTGGACGCACAAATTGGGCGGGCTCGTCCATAGTGATACCATGTGCTCACAGAATACTCAACGTGAAACGGTACTTGTGCTGTGTTTCGCTGAGTAAGGATATCGGACGGCCTTAAAAATGCCGCTTATATGGCGTAAAAAAAGCCGGCAACACAAACAATGCGCGGACTGTGGCTCGGTTGTCCATGGGCGGCGGTGTTCTCTTACCATATAGGAGACCCACCTGATCCGTTGTAAGCTATATTATAAAAACAGCAATTGTGATAGTATTCAACAGTTAATCAATGAATTTTAACTATAAAAATCATCAAACTAAGAATACAAAAACACGCGTTTTCACACTTTGTTTTTACTCAAGTTTTCTAAACAGAGAGTGAAGTTTACGAAAATTGATATATAATTACAATACTAGTCACCAAGCATGTTCTATAAACTTAGACGGCTCTATAATATTTTATTTTTCTCTTATGATGAATTGGACTTTTTTTAAATTTGTAAACATTTTTCTGTTATATTCTTATATCTGTTTAAGCTAGTCACCAAAACATACCAGATGAAATGAAGACATAAGAATTGTATTTACTCTTTTGAATTATTTTTGAAATAACCTTATAATCCAAACTTATCATTATCTCTTAATAGTTTGTGTTTTTAGTAATATGTCGGAGTCTTTTTAATATGGCAATGAAATGCAGAGGTATTTCAAGTCGATTAAGTTTGGAATAACTATTTAGTGTGATTTAAAGAGTTAAATTCTCTTTATTTAAATATAAAACTTACGTGTTAATGTTACATTGTACTAGTAATAGAGGGAAAAAACAACATATAACATATTATCAATTAAATTAGATTTTTTTAATATCTGTCTTGTCAATTAATGCAAATTTTTGGTTAATGGGCAGCACACATTTAATATTACACAAATTAAGTATTTTTCGTTATATACGCTAACTAAATGTTTAAAAAACTCATGAAATGTTGATCTTTTTACGTTCCTAAAATATTTTTGTTATATTTTCTATCATGTTGATATTTTTTGTAAATATTTACTTTTATTTAAATGGTTAATAATTGTGACATATTTTAGATATACATTGAGTAAAAGATGTTCTCAAAGGGTCTGCTATTGTTTTATTATAACTAAGTCGACTTGAAAGCTTATCTCTTAGGACTTATCCAATTTGAATACTACAGGATGTAAATAGATTATCTGTGTATTTGCGTCAGTTCCATTGTATTCTTACTTACGACGCCTCAAGTTATATTTTTAATAAAATGTTGCACAAAATATTATTGTCTTTATTTTATAAAAAAATATAAAAAACGTATTAAAATAAAATTAACAAACATCAAAACTTAACCGATATAAAATATAGCTGTATTGATTTTAAAAAATATATATTTATATATACTTGATCTAAGAAAAAACATTACGTACATCGAGTGATAAATAAATTTAAACATATATTTCTTTTTTAATTAAAGGTACAGATACTAAAACTATTAGATTACTAATTATAATAGGTGATATCTGACAATTTTGTATGGCCAAGGTAAAATTTTAGTTCCTCATGTTTAGAAGATTGCAAGACTTCTAATATATTTTCGGAATTTAATTCACTCCATGAGTTTTTATACTCTTGGTAAAGATATAGAGCAAGTAAATAAGCTTCAAATTTATCACATTTTAATATACCTCGCGTCACTGTTGCGTAGAAGTCAAACAGACAATCTCTATATGGAAAATATTCTCTGAGAAAATCTTTTAGGCCTTCGTTGTAAATCTCTATAATGGAAAAGAAATATTCATTAATCAATTCTGTAATATCATGTCCGATATATTCGCCGAATTTTATTCCAACGGTATTCATCACACTGCTTTTGTTATCATCATTGAAGCAAGTCTCATTTTGCTTCAAAGCATATTGTATTGAATTATAGTAGAGTATTGTGAAGTGTATTTTTGTATATTGATAAAAATATTCCTTACGTGACATGACGGTACTTAAACGTGAAATAACGTTGATAAATACAGGCATGCATGAAACGTATTGGGGATCTACGAAGACTGTTGTATATTTTAACGCTTTTAAAAAGTCGATCAAACAATTGATGATATATGATTTGTCGTCCATTTTGTTCCATATCATTTCGATACGATCGAAAAGGCGATATAGAGTATTTTCAATTTTTTCACGTTGTTCAACATCACTTGTAGTGAGAAGTAAGTACTTTGCAACAAATCTCATATACATACACATATATTTATTGCTTATAATGTCTGGTGATTTTTCTATATCAATTCCACATATTTCTAAATTTTCATAGTTTGTTAAATTATCAACAGTAATATCGTTTTGAATAAAATCACTGACGATTTTCTGTACGATATCCTTGTCTGTTTTGTGTAACATGATTTCCACATTATTCAGAATACGCATCGCTTTCAACCGATTTACATTCATAAGTGCTTGATAAACTGTAGCCCAATAGTCTGCCTCGATGTTTTTAGGAACTTTTTTATTGTATTTGATGTATTTCAAAGTTCTCCGGGGCAAGTTCAGATAGTTAAATTTTAATATAATTTCTTTAATTATTAGCCAGATTTCAGGTTTGATAGTACGGCATCCTTTGAAGTAGTATGACGTGGCTACATTAACAGCAACCTTAGGTCTTCTAGAAGCTACAAAAGTAAAGGTATCTACCTCAAAAGAAGTATTCAGCGCAAGTCTTAAAGCCAATGCATACGTGCCTCTCCACTTAAGACTTGATTTAATATTATATTCCAGTGAAGAAGTATTGCCCATTAAGATTGTATTTGCAACAGCCTTCGAGCCAATTTTGCGCCAGTCCAATTTATCAATATTTATATTTGGCTTACAGAGATGAATGTTATCTTTAAACACAACAGCAAGCTTTATATTTACTTTAGATTTACTATCAATTAGATCTTCTATTTTATTTAGTATAGTATCACTGCTTGACAATATAGCAATAGGACGAACTAAAGTTGATTTTGGTGTATTTTTAAATGCCCTATTTAATGCCATAAGATGTTTGTCAGCAAGACCAGAGGATTCGCCAAAGAAAACTTTAAGGTTTCGCAAGAAACGATTGTGACTTGTTTTCTCTTGTACAGCTAAAGAAGCAAAGGCTTCTCCGTCATTTAACAACAAAACATTATGGCGTAATGCGTTTATATATGATGCTTCAAATTGCTTTAGTGGAAATGTGTAAGAAATAAGCTGTTTTCGGGCTATATGTTCGTCAAACATGTAAATGATTAAATCCTTATTCCCCTCTACTGACCTAGTCAATCTATCAACAAAATTAACAATATCTTTAATTTTGTATGTGGAGATAACATTTAAACATTCCTTTGGCGATTCTATAAGTAGAGAAGGCAAATATTTTTTAACTTGTTCAATTTCAGATCCATTAAGACCATACTCTTTGAAACTTGTAAAATTATTTAAATATGCTTTCATTAAACCAGCGGTTGGTGTAACCCCATTCAAAACATGACGCAAAATTACTGCATGTAGTCCTTCAACGCATAGTGGATTACCATCATGGCCATCTAGTCCCAAACCATAAGCAAATCCTATCAACATGTTCCACAATTCTTCTGGCATTCGCCAAAAACTAAGTCTTTTAATAAAAGATCTCACTACAGTAGCTCGAAGAATACTAGGTTCATTTTTATGCTTATCAATCAGTAATTTTAGTAATATCTCAACATGTTCTGGAATGCCACCACTTTTGCTAATAAGAACAAGAAAAATATTTTGCCGCCCTTCAAATGTACTTTCAGCTTGTAACTGATTTTTAAGCTCAATATAAGATTTAGAAAATCCTACAAACCTATATCTATCAAACAGCTGATCAAGTGATGTCTTTTTTTTAATGATACAAGACATTCGAGCAGAACAGTACTTCCGTTTAACAAGTTTTTTTTTCATGCAACATTCAATTATGCCATTATCAATAACATCTATATCAGCAAATATGTGGTCTTCAGAGTTAACAATCTGAGGATAAAGTGGTTTCTTGTAAGGCCATTCCCTTACTTTTTCACCTATAGCTTTATCAACAAAAACCAATTTTCTAAATTTTGCTCTTTCTTCAAGGGGTAGTCTTTTTATAAATGGCTGAACAGATTGATATGAAAACCAAGTACTTAAGTATTCTGCTTTGGCAAGGAGAAGTACAAGTTCTTTGCATTCATTTGGAGTTAAACACAATGCTAAGGTGTTGACATTTAAAATTTGTGTTGTATATAATTCAGATTTAGCTATAAATTTTGTTTTAAAATTTTTCATTATATATTGACTAGCAGATGGGCTTAGATTCTTGTGACAGCCATAAGTCTCAATGAGTTCTAGGTATAAATTACCATCTAATTTGAGAATACATTTTAAGCTATTGAAAAATTTTGGTCTATATCTAGTGTATTTCATTATTGCATTGTTATTTTTTAACATACATTCAAAATAAATTCTGCTTACTGTTGGGCAAACTTCACAAAGCGTTTTTAATTGCTTTGGTGTTATTTTTTCAATAATATTTTCTACTTCTTTCAAAATGAATGAAGAACTACAGTTCTTAAGGTATTTAATGGATTCTTCAAAATTTGTCTTATAGTATAAATAAAATTCTTCACATTGCTGTGGATTCTTAAGGTTCGTTTTGATCCAATGCTTCATTTTATTTATAGCTGTTTTCTTCATTTCTGGGAATAATTTAGTTTCTAAGAAAGCTGGAGATATGATATTAGAGTACTCTAAATCTAAGAGCCAATGACTTTTCAAAGCACAGCATACATATAGCAAATCATCTTCTTTTAAAGTTTGGATTATATATTCAACATACTTTAAGTGATTAGCAACATCAATTTTAAATAATTTATCTATAGGTGTAGCTTCAGATAGTGTTTCAAAGCTATTTTTAGCATTGCAATAATTATTAACTAGGTAGTTAAAGAAACGATGTCTTTCACCTAAAGTTTCTCCTTTTAAGATAATTGTATTCATCTGAAATATAATTAATTTCTTTTTATTTTTGATGTATAATAAATCTATATGCATAAAAAAAAATTACTTACGATGCGTTGATTCTAATTAATTCACTTGTGAATACCTAATTCTGACGTAAATGCTGACTAGCGAGTAAATACCAAATAAACTCCATAATGCAGACTATAAACGCTAGGAAATATCTGACAGATATGCCTGTATAGTTGCCTCTGTCAGATAAGGCTAGCTGCCGTTTTCTTACGTTGCATCGCAAATTGTTATTTTTTTAAATTATATATTCTTTTTTAGCATTGGGTCCCATTTGTCTCAATTTAGTTACTAACTCCTAATACGCTGCCGCCCTTTTACTAGCTTCGTGGTATTCTTTGCATTTAACGTGTATGCATATAGCCAATTCGATTATTTAGAATATCGAAAAACTAGCTTTTTCTAATTTAATTACACTAATGGGGTCTAGCTTAGCTTACAAATATTTGATAAATTTATTTTACTCGCTAGATCGATTAAATAAGTCGCGAAGTATATCAAAAATCCGATAGATCTAGCGATAAAGTCGCTAAAATGGCTACACTGCTGCTTTACTCAGACTAAATATTTTAATTATATAAATATATAATTACAATTTGAAATTGTGAACAATAATATGTTCTGTGCAAAACAGTATAACATAGACTTATAGAATTTGACAACAAAAATACTAACATAAACTTCACAGACTACGAAATTTTCAAGTTTATGGACTACATGTACTTTTACTTTACGATATAAATTAAGTTTCTTAATAATTGTTGAACGAATACTCAGAAAGCGCGCGTAAATTTTATTTTCTTTTAGCAAATCCCAATCTAAATGGCAAACAGAAATGTTAGTTTAATTATATCGAATATATTAAACCGAAAAAGATATAGTCATTGTAGGTTATGTTTGAAGGATATAGAAGAATGTTATGTTCGTATGGAAGATGCTGTTGCATTATATCCAAATGGTGAACAGCAAAGACTAAGCAGCTTACTTATTAAGCTTTTAGGTGATGAGGTAAGTTATAACGACTAATAATTTTTATGTGCAAGAAACCTTAAAACAATTAATTTTATACCATTTCCAGTTTAGTAATCAAATTTTGGGAGTAGATGCAGTCTGCCTGAAATGTGTCGACAGTGCTCTAGCAGCAATCCGCTTTATAGAAAGTTGCAGAATCTCTGAAAAAACTTTAAATACTGCTTTTGAAAATGTGTCTAAAGTATTTGAAATAAATAACAATTTTAAAGGTCGAGATAAATTTTTCCTAAGTCTGAATAATTTAGAAACAGAACTATTTGTCATGAATAAGCCCATTAGAAAAAAAAAACAGACATCAAATAAAAGAATTTATGAATGTCATGAATGTCTTTTATATTTTGATACATTTGATGATCTTAAAGCCCACAATCTGTCTTACCATGAATCATTTACTTGTGAAAAATGTAATGAGACTTTTTCAAGTGATATAACTTTGAGCCAACATGAAATGAATGAACATAAGTTTATATGCCCCGAATGTCCAACAACATCCAACATTCAACACAGTGAGGAGAGCTTAAAAAACCATCATAATCAATGTCATGCTATTCATATATGTCAAGAATGTGGAAAGCATTGCAAAGGTTTAGATAAATTAATTTCTCATGAAGATAAACATAAAACAAAAAATTCTTGTCCTAAATGTGGTAAATCATATACCACAAAGGATTTTTTTAACCGTCATGTTAAATTATGTCTGAATAATCAAATAGATCTTCATCCTCATAGAAATATGATGAAAAGATCTTATAATTGTGAAAAGTGTTCTAAGGGTTATAGTACAAGTGGTGGTCTACGAGTTCATAATAGATTTGCACATGGAAATGCTAAACCTCATGTCTGCCAGGAGTGTGGTAAAACTTTTACTGCTCCAAGCTATTTACGAGTGCACATGGTAAAACATACTGGTGAGAAAAACTTCAAATGCACTATCTGTGACAATAGATTTGTTTCTAAAGAAGCTCTTTTGTACCATACAAGAAGACATACAGGTGAAAAACCTTATAGTTGTAATTTGTGTAATGAAAGATTTGTAAATGCTTCAGCTAGGGCTGAACATATCAAGTTCAAGCATGTTGGGCCAACACTTCAATGTGACATATGTTTAAAGAAATTTGTAACACGTAATTTTCTTAAACAGCATATTAGTAGACATCATGATCCTTCGAGTAAGCTGTTTTATGGGAATAGGGAAGTACCAACAACTCTATCATCAGAAAAAAATGTGAAAAGATTTATCATTCAAATGGAAACCTGAGGAAGAATCATAACTGAAATATGTTTAAACTCACAGGTACAATTATTATTAAAGGCTTAAATGTAAAGCTTTATGAAAAATTCACCAAATTTAAGGACAAAATATGTTTCTGAAGTTTTCGTTAAGAGTAAAGCGAGATATACTTCTGTTGTTTTAATAAATTATGTATAAGTATAATTGTTTTAAAAGAGAATTTTTTTCTAATAAACAATTAATACTTGTTACCAGCTTTTGTTATATATTTCTAGCTAAAATACAATAATAACAGAAAAAACAGTAATAGTTATAATGTAAACCGATTAAATAAAATTATTAGTGATTCAAAAATATCTTTGTTACCAATACCATTTTGAGTTAAGGCCAAGTATGCGTTTGTTTGCTATTATTTTATTGATAACATTACCAAATACATGACCAGCATCATTAACTGCTTGAAATATGTTGGTAGGATATGCTGAAATTATTAGGATTATTTAGATAAATATATATTATTCAGATAAAGTAGGTGACAAATCTATTATATATTTTATTAAAGCGATCTAAACATTATTCTAACTTTAGTTATACTCTCGACAGTTTCTTCAAATAGTGGAAAAATATAGTGTATAATATAATTACATAAAATGAAACACCAACCATTAGTTACATTAATAAAGTTAGGTTGTAGCAGAAAATTTGATTTCACATTATCAGATTGACATACCTGAAATTTTAAATTACTAAGTATAATAAAAATATGGAATAAAATTACTTAACTAATTTTACTCCATAATTACTTAACTAATTAATTAACTACGTTGGTCAAGTATCTTGGAGTATAAATTATTGTATTAAAAATGAGTACCCTTAAGTAAGCACACATTTATTTTTTAACAATAAAAATAATAAAAAGGCGTGTAATCTAAAACAAACCAGAAGAAACAGTACAACACAAGAAACAAAATTCATTAACATCATGCAGGCATATTTTCATCTATTTTGTTGTACATATTTAAAATTTGCGTATTTAATTATCAGTCAGTTTGTTTTGCTCTTATTATTCTACGCCACAGAACAATAATACTGGCCTGTTCATTCGCTTCAAAAGCAAATAATTTATTTACATAGAAACAAACTAATAAGGATTTCAATTTCAATAATGTGTACAAAATATATTATTGAAAAAACCTGATAAATTCAGTTGAGAATTTTTATTCAATGAAAATCTTTATCTTTATTCTATCTCAGACAACGGATTTTTTTTTTGAAATGACTAACGCTGTCGGCATAGGCCTCTACAGCTTCTCGCGAACTTTGGGGCGAGCCGTAGGCT
>DWCF01000053.1:0-78308 GCA_018230265.1 Delias oraia | reverse complement strand
AATTTTGAAATAATTTTTAAAAATCGTATAATCTGAGACGTTGACTCCTAATCAACACACGCCATTTTGAGAATACTTTAACTGATATCAAACTTTTGTTACGTTTTTCTTGTTATCTATCAAAATAAATGAATCTAATTTGATATATTTTAAAGATTTTCAATACATAGTCATTATTATATTTTATTAAATATGAGTTGGTTCTTATGTCAGATTTTATATAACCGGATATCTTACAGAAGAATATCAGAGGCTCACGACAAGACCGGGACGCCTACTTTACGAATCGATTTATCGTTTTTATTTTACATATTATTATTAATTTACTTAACGTTATATATTAATAAATAAATCTTATATATATATTGTATACGCTTAGTGGATGTCGTGAAATAATGTTGTGTAAACTCACCACAACACTCAATACAATATATACATGGATTTTGCAATAAATTAATTAGGTACGATGTTCTTTTAATGAAATTATTATTGAATACGAGTTCAAGTTTATAAATATTAGGGTTATTAAACATCATAGTCGTCATTGTTTTAATTTACGTAAGGTTTTAGTATAGATTAATTAATGGTTATGATTAATATTTCAAAACTTACCGTCTTATATCTTATTTACAACGATAAAAACACAACACTCAGACACTTTGGGTTAAAACTGTACATGTAGGCGATATTACACAAACGAATTCACTATCAATAAGATAATTTATTAGATAAATAATGATAAATGGATAATTTCGGTTGCGTGTTATTATTTCATCCTTCAGACGAAAACAATAAAAAATCACAATTATTTTTGTGTTTTGAGAATTGTTCACAAAAATGACCTTCAAGTGTAAGTAATGTTTGTCACGTCAGGTCAAAAGTAAGATGTCAAGAGTATGAAGATCAAAGTAACTAATTTATAGAAAATATGTTTACTAGGTTCTATATTTTCCGTAACCATTTCTACATAGCTTCAGGGCTGGGTAGGATAACAGGAATAAAGACACAAAATACGACTAGGTAAAGCTCCATTAGGCACCAGAGCCACGGTGGTATTAATATTAGCATATTTCATACGTTAGTAGAAGATACACTAAATGAAGATAAATGTGTTCAAACAGATATTTATAATATATATATATATATATATAGTAATATGTATTTATCATTATCGATACATATCAAACATTTTATAATTTTCTCTTAATAAAACGTATAGAAATAGAGAAATATCTAAAAATTAATTTTTAGGTTTTTATAATATTATAAAATGTACAATACATACCAACTCCATTATCATCTTTTGCTTCTCCATTCTCGCCACTGCCTGAAAGTAACAAAACTATTTTATATTTGAAGGTTCAAAGTTTGAATATAATAGGAATTACACAACCTTGAGGTTACATTTTAATAAAATAACAATATTTATCTCAAACACAATCAAATTGAACATTTATTACTTAAAAGAATTCAGCATGCACTAAAAATGTACGAAATATACTTAAGTTATCATAAAATTAAGCAGAGATTATCTTGAATAGATTCCTTTCATAATGTGTAAAATAATTTAAATTATTTTCATATTCTTAAATAAATATAAAATTTTTTGAACAGAATATATACACATCAAACATTGACAATAATGTGGTTTGTAGGGCAAAAATATAGATAAGTAAACTATATATTAATTATAACATTTTAATATTATAATATTAATATATATATACAAAAAATATGAGTTTTTGGCAACATAACATGTCACCGTTGCTACCTTAGAGTATCTTTGGATAGTACGTATTTAGTAGTGCGATTGAATTAGTAAAAAACCCATCGAAACTTACAAATATAACCAAAGACTTGACATTAAAATCTTACACTTAATTACTGTTAACACAAGCAGTATGCGTCTGATATATCTTAAGATAAAACTACAGAAAGTTGTATATGGTTTCTTTTTATCTTAAATCGGACAACATAGCAGGTGGGTTCTATATGGTAAGAGAACACCGCCGCCCATGAACAACCGCGCCACAGTCCCCAAATTGGTTGTGTTGCCACTTAAGCGACTTTTTTAAGGGCCTCCGATATTCTTAGTCACTCAGCAAAACAAAGTAGAACACCGTTTCAATTTCCATTTCCGGTTTGTGTGCCCGTGCTCACAGAATATTCAATACTTTTGACGAGCCAGCTGAATTAGCGCCTCAGCATATCCTTCAGCATGGCTCTCCCACGGATACGACATTATTAAGACACTCGCCCAGTCAAGTTGTCAAACCCTTCCATATACCAAATAAATAATAAATTAATTTAATATTGTCTGGAACGGGATTCAAATCCCATACCTCTCGCTTCAAGATAGACTTAATTAATCATGTATCTATGAGGCTCTAAAATGATGATAAATTTCGGTTTTTTTCCGAAGAAGTTTTTTTTATATTATTAGATATTAAATAATACCTCATTTACGGACATTATAGGTATAATTACATTACTGGTTATACATTACTGGTAAGTAATGCCAGTGTCGTGTGCTTAGATGTAAACAGTCGCGAATTAACAGCTCCGTGGTTTGATTACTGGGGTAAGACCCTAATCTACGAAAACATCTTGACTACCGGCACAGCTATGCCCGAACACCTTTGCCGCCCACTTATAGCTGAAATAGGTGAGGCACGCGACAAGAGCCCCAACAAAAGCACTGCACTACAAACCATCATTAGCAAAGCGAAGAAAAAGACGCGAGCCAGCTGCCTTCCTACTTCCTCTTCATACAAAACCTTGTAATACAAGATGTGCGCTTTGTTTGGCTTTGGGCTCATTCATTACGGCACTCAATTTTGGCGCGTGTTCTTATCTGTAACTACGCGTTGTCTTTGTGTGCGCGTGCCGTTCTATGATAAACCAGTTCTGGGTTAGGGTGAGTGGTATGTCATATTACAGACGTGTGTCCAAGTTCTTATTTACATTTTAAATTATTACTGACGGAGGTGAAGTACAACGTCTCAGCTTTCGAAAGTTTTATATTATTATAGCTGTTAAATATGAAAATAACGATAATTCATTTTTTTATGGTATAGCGGACAACGGAACACTTGGGTCTCCTTAATGGTAAAAGTACACCGCTTTCCATAGACAACCGAGACAGTTCGCGCATTAATTGTGTTGCCGAGATTTTACTCCAATTAAGTGGCATTTTTAAGGGGTCTCCGATATCCTCATTCACTCAGCGAACAGTAAAAGCACCGTTTCAAGTACAACTACAATTTCAAATTGAGTATCGTGTGAGCCCGTGGTATCAATTCGGACGAGCTGGCCCAATTAGTACGTCAACATATGCTTCAGCATGGCTAATAAAAATTGGTTTAAGAGTCTTATATCTGTCACAATGAAGTAAAAATTTATAATAATCGAGTAAATTTATTAAAAATATTAATTATTATTTTTTTAATATATAGATTTCATCATATACAATTCTATTCAACTGTTTCTAATGCGTGTACAGAAATATATAAAATATTTCTAATAAGTATGTTACAGAAGTACATTTAAGGAATCTTGCACAACATTTTGCTATCTCTGCTTAAATTAAATAAAATGTAATTTATATCAGTACCCCGATAACATTATTTGATGAAAATATCGATTTCATCAGATAAATTAAAATATTCTTAGGACTTTTATTGACAACGTAGGTACACATGTGTCTTAAAATAAGAAGAGCCATGTATCTATTTTTAAGATAGAAGAAATAAGTAGTTCATTCTTATAATGTTAATTTAAGTGTATTAATTTGTATAAACATTAATTATGTCATTTTAAAAGACGTCTCAAAAGTATTACAAAATCTCGTTCTCTCATCCTAAGATATTCAGTGTCATAAGAAACAGACACAAAAATTAGCCTTATAGACAACTATCTCGCATCCCATTGTTTCTATTTTATATGTATTTTTGTACAATGTGTACACAATAAAATTATCTGCAAATTTTGTTTAGAGTTTTTCAATGTGAGGCAAATTGTTTTTGATAAAGAGCGGAGGGCCATGCTAATATTCTCTGTATCGTTACAATTTTTATATGCCCAGCCTCACATCGGTGACCCATGCAGGCGGACCGCTCTCTTGCGACGACCCGAGTCGTCCAAAGGCGACCTGCATCCAGCTTCTTCTGGCGACCTTTATTAGGTCGTCTGTCCGCCTTGTGGGTGCACCTGTCTATCTTACTATATTAATTTTTTGTCTTATTTTTTAATCTTGTCCAGTCCACAAGAATAAAAAAATGTGTTCTAATTTCATTTCGAAAACCCATTCTATAAAAACAAGCAAAGTTATCTCACTCGGTTGAGCAATAGATTTTCGGTTTGTAATAAAAAGCTTTTTTATAAAACTGGCAACACTTTCCTCAAACCTTTAGTAATTATGGCGATAGGCACTTGAAAAACATTCTTTTTGTGCGTAGAATATGAAAACTAGATAACTATTATTAACTTATTATGGTAATTTACTGATAAGACTAATATTTTAAGCAAATCCTATAAAACACCAATAATAATGCTCCATACGATAATTTACACTGATTAAATTTTATTGTAGCATTAATTTTGATAAATATTAGTCATTGAGATTAAATAGTTGGATAATCTGTTCGTATTGAATAGAATTCGCGGCTTGAATGAGTGTATTTCGGTTAGGCAGAAAACCACTTAGCAACAGTGAGGGTGGCGTACCTCGTTCATTAGAAACCAGTCTCAAGATGGAAGGCCATCTGCCGGGGGCGGTAGTCTTCCGCTGCATTGTGGACTGCGCACGCGTCGCTCCGGTATGCAATACGGATGTTCTTTTAAACTTTTGTGGGGTCATTTCGTCTTCCTCTGCACCAGGTCAGGGAACTCGGAGGAAATGATGGTTTGTTCTTATTGCATTGCATTGATCGCTTTTAATTAATCCTTGCTAGGCTTGTAGGTACAATGAGGAGTCTACTGATCGTAAGTTCACATTTTTGTCGTACTAAGTATTCATAAATCGTCTCTGTTTTATGATTGTACATGACAACATTATTAGTTTCCTGTGTACCTTCAAATTTTAGACAAATTAAATTACTTATTTATAATCACTTCATGAAGATCATAAACACGTGACTATTGTATTCATCGTCATCATCAATCATAAATATCGTGGAGTACTATAGAACTAGTATCTTATGTGTTTCTGTCCTATACGTTGGCCTAAGTCTCTTCAAGAGATCAATATGTCTTCGGATCTACACCTCAAAACTTGTAATATCAACGAAAGGCAAAAGGAACATCAGCTTGAATCTTCATACTTGTACCTACTATGTTTCACTAAAAGAGTTAGGATGCTGCAGGCCCATTAGTTATGACGCTAAGTGGCGTAAAAATCCAACAACACCACAGATTATGGCGCGGTTGTTCATAAGCGCCAGCGATCTTGTTATAAAGACTCATCTGCCTTACTGTTTTCACTATACTATAAAAATAGAGGAAAATTTGAAAATCAAAAAACCTTCAGTAGAATGTTGGTTTAACATATTCCATGAAGGCGTACTATTATCACCAGTCATATGTTATGCATAGTCATCAATTATCAATGTTTTTTTATTCTTTTTCATTGCAATATTAACCCTCACACGCTGGTGTCATTTGCTCGGCCCTTGTTTGCACGGAAGCTAAGCTGCAGTAACGGTGTTTGCCGTCACAAATTTATGTCATGTCGTTACCGGACTGTCACAAATCTACTTATCTACTACAGCCACGCCTTCGATAATATTAGCTTTCGTATAGACATCTGTTAGAAAAATATTATATAGCTAAGGTTTGATTGAAACCTTCAGTTTGCTAAGAGAAAGAATAAATAATCTAGTAGCTAAGTGGTTTATTAAGTCTACCATGAACCGAGAGGTATCGGATTCGATCCCCGGTCCGGACAATTATAATATTATTTATAATTTATTCGGTCTCTGGAAGGGCTTGACAGTGGCCGGGCGAATGCCTTAATATTTTCGCACCCGTGGGAGTGCCATGCCGAAGCTTATGCTAACGCACTAATTGTTTCGGCTCGTCCGAAGTGTTACAACGGGCTCACAGAATACTCAACGTGAAACGGTACTTAAGCTTTCGCTGAGTGAGTGACGGTATCTGAGGATCTTAAAATACCGCTTAAGCGGCGTAAAAATCCGGCGACACAACCAATGCGCGAACTGTTGCGCGATTGTCTTTGGGTAGCGGTATTTTCTTACCATATAAAAGGCTCACTTGCTCCGTGGTCCGCTATACCAGATATTTTTTTATATAAACGTTGGCATACAAGCAAGAACCTCACCTAGGATAAGCGGTCCTCTATCTGTGAACATCCTCAGCCGTTGCAGGGCCATGTGCGCGTCGCCGGCGTTTTAGATATATTTAGATACGCTCTTTATTTGAAGGTCCATAACTTTGGATTTCATAGACAGTAATTGATCATTTGAATAATTGATGTTACCTTATTATTATTATTAAAAGACAACATTTAATAAAATTCAACACCACGCTTAGAGAGTACTAAACCTTTGTTAATTGAATATTTTTTATGAATATTAAACTAAAGTATTATGGTCGCAGTGTTTATGCTTCCTGAAAGTCATATTACACAATATTACGCCTAGTAGCTTATAGAAGCGTATTAGATGGATATAGTTAACGTATCAAAGAGCATTGTCCATTGTATATGCCTTACTCCATTGTTCTAGCCAATGTTTACAAGCCATCGATCCGATGCACACACTTACATAATGCCTTCTAGAACACTCTAACAAAAAGTAACCCAGCCCTAACATTTCTATTTTCGATACTAATAATGTAGAATATATTATAAAGCTGAAGAATTTTATTCTTTGAATGTGCTAATCTCAGGAACCGCTGATCCGATTTGAAAGGTTCTTTCAGTGTTGAATAAATTCAAAATCCAAAAGTACCTAATTCAAGGTGTAAAAAATGATCCGAAAAAGTCCTAGAATTGCGTGCGCTGCGAAAACTATTTATTATAAAATGAAATATTAGGTATGATCCCGCTTTGCAGAAGATGTTATTATATTATATTTAAATGAAATTTAGTGATCCTCATTATTTGGCAATAATGTAACGAAAAATGTAAAAATTCCCAAAAAATGACGACATGAAAGGTGTTTGTGATCGTATTAAATTATTTCTGATGTTTAAATGTCCGCGCGAAGCCTGGGTAACCTATCAGTTGTTTAAAAAATGTAAAGAAATATCTTAATACGCAGTCGTAGCTGTCCTCTGAACAGAAAATCCAACAGTAACTGTCTGGAATTCGCGTATAGCCGCTAAATTAGATGATTTATTGTCATCTGGGATCAAACGACAATATTATATTGCTTTTCACCCTACTTTAATATGTTGATGATATATTCGGCACAAATATATTCTGGATTTAGTTAAACTTATTACGTTATAGAAGTCTTACAAAGAAGTGATTTTAAAAATATTTTAAAAACAAAATTGTAATGTTTTTTTAAAGCAACTTGGATTATTTAATGAGAAATTTAAAAAAAAACTATTTTTACTACAATAGTATGTAGCAACAGTATTTTTACTTCATAGACAAAAAAATCTTTGCGGAAAAGTAGATATTAAATTATGATTAACTTATAAAAATATTATTTTTTTACAATATTATTGAGTCTTCAATAACAAAGCCAATTTTAAGATCCCTTAAATGCGTAACCCTCATATTTTAAAGGGTAATAAAACTGGAAAATAAAAGGGGATTGTTGTCTGTCAGGAATTTGTCGATTATTATATTAAAATGCGTCGTTAATAGCACTGTATTGAGATTGATTCAGTGATATTTATAAAATCAGTTAGACTCCTATTTTTTTATTGTAAAGGGGACAACGGAGCAGGTGGGTCTCGTATATGGTACGAGAACACCGCCGCCCATGAACGCCGCAGTCCAAACACTGGTTGTTTTGTCGGCTTTTTACACTGCTTAAGCGGCATTTTTATCTCATCTCCTATCCTCACTCAGTCTGCGAAACATAGTAACTGTACCGTTTCACGCTGAGTATTCTATGAGCCCGTGGTATCATTTCGGACTAGTCGGCCTAATTAGTGCGTCAGCATATGCTTCAGCATGGCTCTCCCACGGATGTGACAGTATTAAGACACTCGCCAGGCCACTGTTAAAGCCTTCCAGGGATTCGAACCCGATACCTTTCGCTTCATGGTAGATATATTAAACTATTTTTCTACAACGCTCTTTTAGAATATATTATAATCAGTTTTATTTTAGTAACTAATTTATAAAAAACAATATTATACTAATTTTCTTCTTGATTCTGATCAACCCTCAAACAATTGTAAACATTTAAAACCTTGAAGATAGAAGTGACATTTCCTCTATCACATAATAAAGTGAGTGCGATGACATCGAACATGAATTAACTTTCAACCCTCCCACTATCAATCGTAAGACACGGACACGATCTGGTAAGTGGTCGATAGGACCCCGGAGCGATTAAATTCACTTCTCACGCGACACAGTGGGCGGACGGTTAAGGGATTATGAGGCACGCGACGCTACAGATATTGTCGATTTAGATGCGCGAGAGTAATGATGCTGATGTAATTGTCAGGGATTTAGGAGGTTGCTTTTGGATCCATTTAGATTGATTAATTCGATGGGGTGAGGGGGGGACAACTTTCACCAAATCTTGCGATTCCTTTGCTTAACTCTTCTTGTATGTTACCACTTACCAATATAGAAGTTATAAAACTAAAAAATGCATCAAAGTACGTATATATATATCTTTTTAATTCTTTTGAGAACAAATAATGTTAAGTTGAACAGTTCAGTGCTTATGTTAAATATGTAATAGGTACAGAGATTAAGATTATCATAGTAAAAGTATAAAAATCTTTCCAAATATTAATTTACAGATTTAGTATTTACTACTTAAAATATTATCTTTCAGGTATCTATTTTTTATAGTATTGCGTACAACGGAGCAGGTGGGTTTCCAATATGGTATGATGAACACCGCCGCCCATGAACAACCGCGCCATTATCCGCGCATTGGTTGTGTTGACGACTTTTTACGCCACTTAAACGGCACTTTTAAGGGCCTCCGATATCCTCACTCACTATGCGTAACACAGTACAAGTACCGTTTCACGCTGAGTATTTTGTGAGCCCGTGGTATCACTTCGGACTATCTGGCCCAATTTATGCGTCAGAATATGCTTCAGCATGGCTCTCCCACTGAAGTGGATTCCTCAAGTGCTGAATTCATAGTATTTCTGTAGTAGTAGTTCTGAGTTTCATAGTAACATGAAAATTATTTGTGTGTAATACAGTTTGAAACAGCTGTAATAACATTCGTTATAACTTGGTATAATATGCTCTGTGTCATTGATAGTTTTCAAATAATAAAACTGCATAGAAAATTTGTATCATCATGTAGCAATAAAAGCATTCCTCAAAATTCTTTAATAACTGCTTGGTGATGTATATTAACTTTCAATTAATAGAAGCAATAATATCTTACTTCTACAAGTGATAACAATATCAATCATAAATAGAAAATTTTGTTGCTCTATACAACATTTATCTTATTCCAACCGCGAGCGTTGGGGTGCAAAAATGTTTTTAGAAATAGGGCTGGCAACAGTTTTGAATAATCTATTACCAATTTATGAGAATAAAAATAATTATTTCCAACGCATTAATACAAGATTATATGCACTGATTAAAAATCAGTAAACCGAACAAAATCTCTACTAAAAGCTTTGAACATTCATCTTTATAGAACTATTATTTTTTTTAACTTTAATAGATCATTGATTAAATTTTCTTGTTTTTTATATTAATATCATTATTTAAGTTTTTGTAAAAATAAATATATTTCAGACTTAACTTCTACTACTTTATATAACGTTTTAAGTATTAAAATACACATTTATTATAAATTTATCACTGCAAAGAAATGCCTTTCAAGGCAGCCACGCGTTCATGACAACCCTGCTAAGCTGTTCGTCCCGCTTCTAATAATTCACGCAATTGCCGGCCGAAAGCCAACACAATAAAATTATTAAGTTACAGATGTCCCGAGCCGTGAACAAATAGAGATATAGAATATAACAAACAGGCATTATCTGTAATGACCGTAATAATAGCTATGTAGGTGATATCAATGAAATGCAGATTATGCCATAACCTTTTAGAAATAATTATTGATGCCTGCTCCATCTCAGAGATATTATTTACTAAAAAAATATTTTTTTCTTCACTAAAATACTTTTAAAATGGATTAAATTTATGCTGGTTTTTGGCAAACAAATTTGTTATATTTTTACGCTGATGGTAGGAAATCCGCGAATTCGCAGTTTGTGTTGCTTGCTTTTTTACGCCGATTAAGCAGAATAACTTGTTAGGACTCTAGTTCACTCACTCAGAAATACAAATTATAAATACTATTTCACGCTGTTATTCTGTGAGACGTGGTAGTATTCCAATAGATCTGGTCTAATAAGTGAATCAGCATAGCCCTCCCACTGCGGAGACAGTATTAAGACTCCCCCGCCAACTGTCAACCTCTTCCAGACCATATACATGCAATATATTAATTCGATTAAGACGTTGAATATAACCCGATACCAATAGTGTCACGGTAGTATTAAAATATAATATATATATGTATATTCAAATCGGTTGCTTAAGATCCTATTTAAAATAGTCCATATGAGTCTGAGATTATACATATATATATGAAATTTGGCATAAGTATTTTATTCACAAGGAAAACAGCACCTTCGTTGCCGTAAACACAGAAAATGTTCAAAGACATGAAGCCAAGTAACATTGAGTTTGTCATGCGGAGATAAAACAAAAGCCTTTTGATCTATCACCCTCGTCACTTGTACGGTCTCAAATACGCAATTTGCTTCACAGAGGCTTGTTTTGTTAAAATAATTACGGCCTAGCGACGCGTTAATATAAAATATCAGGAATGCTGAGGTTAAAATTGATGACCATATTTTTTACTACATTTAAATCTCTTTTTATAAAAAAAAGAATTAAATATTGTTAGATAAACTAAATAACATAAACTTAAAATTTTGTGACTAAGAAATTGCTATAATCTACTCAAATTAGACAGACAACATTAACTCAGACAATAGGTATTTATAAAGTCTATTTTTTAATGATTTAACGTACAACGGAGCAGGTGGGTCATCTATAATGTAAGAGAACACCGCCGCCCATGCACAACCGCGCCACAGTCCGCGTATTGGTTGTGTTGCCGGCTTTTCTACGCCACTACGCATTTTTAAGGGCCATCGATATCCTCAGTTACTCAGCGAAACACAGTAGAAGCACCGTTTTTAGTACAAGTACCATTTCACGCTGAGTACATATTCTGTGAGCCCGTGGCTTCGGAAGAGCCGGCCCATTTAGTACGTCCGCATATGCTGAAGCACGACTGTCACGGATGAAACCTACTTTGTTTTAGGAAACTCTCATGTGGATACGATGCACCATTTATTCATTGTATTACTCCTAAATAGAAAATTATTTTTCTAAAATATTTTAACTAAATAAATTAAAATATTTTGTATTACTCTTGTTAAGTGATGGCTTTAGACTTCATAAGCAAGTAAATCTGTATGATGTTGCATTACAAGCTGATATTTTTTTTCTATAATGTTAGAAGTTCATATCACGGTCATTTTAGTTATAGTAATATAGAACTTCGTTTTTGGAATGGATTTCCAATGGATACCACTAGCCCTTTCAGAGCTGTGAGTGCGTTGGCGGCTTTTAAGCAATATGTATGATTTTTTCTCGAAAGTGTCCAAGTTGTAATGGTTTGGAAATACCTCTGCTGGCATCTGATTCCATAAAGTGGTGGTGCTTGGCATAAAATGCCTTAAAAAATGCTCAGTTTTGGAGCGACAAACATGGAGGTGATGATCGTATTGATTTACATTACACCTACATCGTAAAATATAATACTAAAGTCTACGTAAGTCTTCGCAATATGTGAACTCAATACAATTCTCCCTGTCATTAAAGTCACGACTTCTGAAAGTTATAACTGAACCGTCTCAGGCTTTTATATGCCAAAACTTTGTCCAATTAACATTGTTCCAAATAATTAAAGTTAATTTCGAAGACCGTCGCGGATAATGTCGATCGAGTGAGCGACATCTGTTGGATCACAGCGACAACTCGCATTCGAATTATTGTTATTAATTAGGGAGGGTCTTTGAATTAATTAAGTAGGGCGCCAATCACATCGTCAACTTCGCACGATTCTCTCTTGCCGAACGTCTTAGTTACCATCGCGACGTAGAGCTTCACTGAGTAGACGTCGCCAAATAATTATATTTTAGCCAGAGTGGCCTTTACAGATTAATGCGGACGAGGGATGGGCTTGCCGAGAATAACTTTAAATTATGCCACGACCAGCGCAACCTCAGTTTGGGCCGTCACGAGGAGAGGTCTGGGGGCCGGACGGTATCTCACCGATGTGAGCTTGGTAGGCAAGATGCGTCTTCACCATGGTTATCAGCGAAAAAAAAATTTTTTTTTCTATATATTAAAAGCTAAGTGAACTATTTAGAGCATTAAGACTACGTTTTACTATATTAACAGTATATTTTTGTGCTATTTTTCATCTAAGAGAATCGTTTACTGTTTCAGCTGTCATGGCCGATTATTACATAGGTTTTTAAATAACGGTTAGTTATATTTCAATAAAAACTAGACAGCCGCAACATCTTAAAAAACTAAACTGAATTATTAAAAATTAGGGTTTATACTGTCCAAGAATAAGTAGAAAGATAGGTAGGAATTAAAGTCATAACGTCCAAGCCCAGACAATAATATAACTTATTTCAGTGAGTTGTCCCACAAACTTATTCAGGTTGTTTCTTTAGTCTTAATTTATATTAATGGAGCCTCGATTTTTTATTCATCATTATCATATTAAATATCTCATATATCTCTGATGATTTTGTGAAAATAGTTTAAATATTTTGTTATTAAAGATTGTGTAGCAATTATAAATGATTCCATTATGATTTCGGCTAAGTAATTTAGTACATTAATAAATAATTAACTTTTCCATGTTAATATTTTCTATTTTACGATAATAGATAAGGTAGTCTACACAATGTTTATCAAAAGATATATGATAAGATATATAAATACGTCATTATAAGATATGCGCCTCATATAATTTAATAGAGATTATTTAGGTCAAGCAAAGATTATTTAGGTAAACAGCAAGATTATGTATTTTATTAGTTTTAAGTTCATATCCGAACCATTTCTTTAGTTAAAGAATTTTCTTTGTAAAATTTACTGTATATTTAGTACTGATAAAACATTTGAAACATGTATTAAGTAGGTACTATATATGACTTATAGTGATTGGGTTGAGAGCCTAAATTTCTTATTTGAAATGAAGATAAACAGGCTATGCTTACCTAAAATATACGCTCCACTACCCCGGGATACGTACCGTTGGCTGAAAAAAACCTTGGTTTTTTGTGTGTGTGTTGTGTGTGAGACAGAGTGTGTATGTGTGTGTGTTGATTATTCTATCTACGATCAGGTACATACTCGCACACAGATTGGGACACACTGGTCTAGTCTATTGCGCTCATAGTTCTATGATCTCGTCATTGCCTTAGTAATCGAGTAGGATCATTTGGATCACGATTGACGGCGTAATGTTGTAACCACGTGGCGCCTGCCTCCTTCTTGACGCAACTACACATTCACAAATCTTAAGTACGCAACGAATCACTAGAAATTCTATTATTCCATTTAATTAATTTCATCAACTGACTAACACGCCCTCATACTTTAGTTTGCTTTCAAAATAAACGGAGTTTAGAAGAATTATATAGAGAATTTTAATTATTTACAAAATCTTTATGATAATATATTTTTTTCATTTTATACTTATAAATGTATCTGAAACCTATTAGATTAATAAGTACATTCTTAAATCAAAACTCTCGTATACTGTAATAAATTCTGTTCCCAAAACCTAGTAAACTGCGTTTATTAGTTAGCTTTTTTATGGAAACGGTGGCAAAACAAGCAAGAGGCTGACCTAGAATCAGCAGTCCTCCGCTTATGGACACCTCTGGAAGAGCCGAATTTTAGTTTTCCTAAAATTTAACTCTCATTTACATCTTTTTCAAATATAATTGTGTATATATGATAAAACTGAATTTATATTAAATTTAGAATATCTATCATTTTATTTGTATTAATAGTAATAATTGACACAAACGTTTAGCGAGACATTGAAAACAAAGCAGTATATCGTCGCACTATTGTCGGGGCGCTCCCCGGGCCCATTACGAATGAAAATTCTTTAATTTCTTGCGCAATTAACATCCGGAGGCCGGGAACCGAGCAACGCCAAGTGTCATCGTAAGTTTCAGAACGCGTCATTAAGGGCATCTGCAGCGCGGTAAATAAGGAAAAAACTCGACAAGAACTGGGGGGAGATGAGAGATTTTATTTAACAAAGTCTATATTAACCCGATGCAATTACTGAGCGGTAACGAGCTGACGTAATGAGTTTGCACTGCTATTCCGCTAACGGTAACGAAACGATATGCCATTTCGTCTGATATTAAAAGTTACATTTGCGCTAGGTACTACAAAGTGTACTTTTATTCAAAGTAAGACTAACTGGCTATAAGATTCAAGAGCTGGACGTGTTTATGGAATAATAAATCGTCGTGCAAGCAGTTCCAACGGAATCCATAGGCGAAAATATGAGTATAACTCATGGTAGTAGACCCTTTAGGTTCATGGTTGCGTTAAGCTCAATGCCGCGAAGAATGGAAAAAATTGAAAGAGGTCTACATTGCCATGTTTGAAATCGACTAAAAAAAGAAAATGAAAATATTCATTTTAACCCTGCCTTATGTAGTAAAAACTTTTCTAACCCACTCCTATTTTTAACTATAAACCCTAATAAAACAATGAAAGGAAAATTTAAAATAGGACGCCTGCGAAAGTCCTTTCAAACGATTTTTTGTAAAGAATATCAGCGTTCTCGTAACGCCAATAAGATAATCCTTTTTAGCAATTGGTTTTTCAGAATAGGGCTCCAGCGTCTGGTTGACACATTACCAGAGAGTGATGCGAATTCAAAGCTGCCGGCTTTGAATATAATAATCGCTTAGAGCTGGCTATTTATTGTTCAATTAACACTCGGCCTGGCCGTTCCCCTGTTCTTAATAAAATCTTAAGACGATAATTGCTAAGGGCATTTTTTTAAAATATTACTTGAGGGTGGACAAAGACATGTATTGAAACGGTCGTATATGTACGTCGTATTTGTAAGAGATTTAGACAAATTTTAAGTTTTTTTAATAATTAACCGAGAGGTAAACGAACAGGAGGCTCACAGAGGATAAGTGGTCCTCCTCCTATGGACAAAACCGGCTCCTACTCGGCCACTAGTTCGTTGCCAACCTTTCAGGCCATATTTTTTGTCATATATGAATCCCTTTTAATTGCGTTCTTTTAACTTCAACACAAATCACATTTTTTAATCAAATATTTTCTAGATTTAGACTTACATTAGACTAGATATTACTTTTTCGACTATTTTTCATAGCTATGAATATAACTCTACTATAACGTTAAGTTGAATGTTCACTTAGAAAACTATTATTAAACATATTGTTTATATTCATCCTAGATGATTACAAAAAGCTGGCCTTTGTAGATAAGTTTTACGCTTCCATAACGTATAAAGAAACGCAATTATGAGCGCAACAAACCAATTTGGGATTGCATGCCACACTGCTATCTCAGTTTGACGTAATGACACTGCTAACTACACCTGCTATCAACTTCTAAGTAATTACCATCGTTCGGTTTCCGGTAAGAATAATGAATGTCTTGATTGCAACGTGAAACTGAAAATATAAAATGTATTTTCAATCTCAAATAACACCCGTGGGAGAGTCATGCTGGAGCATATGCAGACGTACTAAATGAGCCGGTCTTCCAAAACGATACCACGAACTCACAGAATACCAGCTTGTAAATTTAATGGCAGTTGTACTTGAAACGGTGCTTCTAATATGTTTCGGTGAGTGAGTGTTGATATCGGCTACATAAAAAGCCGATAACCCAATTAATGTGCGGACTGTGGCACGGTTGTCCATGGGCGGTGATGCTCTCTTAAAATATAGGAGACCCACTTGCTCCATTACTTACACATTAATTACTCCAAAACACGTAAGACAAACTTACAACACATATATTAATAATGTTACAATTGAATTTAACGTTTTAAAGGTAAATTTTAATCCTGAAAGGGTTAAAATCAAATAAAAAATATTTTCAATCATCTGCGTGATTTAGTAATAGCTTTATAAGATCTTTGGTGTGAAAGACATTAAAATAGTTTTAATAAATAACTGTTTGAAAATGGTTTATCTCTTTAATTTTCAAAGAATGATGAGAAAATAATTCAATAACGTAACACATTTGACCGATGATATTGTTATATCCAGCAATCAATTACACCAATTTATTGTCGTTGTAACAGAGTGGCAGATTTCTTTGACATCTAACCTCTGTAATACGACTGACCAGTTTCTTTTGAGCCTCTGTTATCCCAATACTGTTTTTGTTTTATTTGATAATAATCTTACATCATAGTTTAATTATTCCATATAACAATTCTTTTGTTTCTGTATTTTCCATTTAGAATTTTATACAAATATAATTTTATATATTTATTAAAGTTAATAAATGATTATACTTAAAAAATATATCTTTTTTCTTCATTAATGAATCGCGAGTATGAGTAATATTCATTTCATTGATATTTTATTAAATAAAATTATCAATTAGCATAACCAAACTAAAACCTTCTTCGACAGACTACATTTAACGTAACGGGAAATATAAAAATGACAGGAGACCTGTCTAGCTGGCCATGGGGTGCACTAAATGACAGGCGCCATCTGTGCGAACCTATAAAACTACCCTTATTGAATAGATGTGATAGTTTCTTGTAAGGAACATATTAAGAGGTTTTTATCTGAAAAGGTTTTTGACAAGTATTGGAGAAATTTTGGGTTGGAAATTGTTTTAAACTTTTTTTTATTGCGACTGACACTTACACTATCTTCAGTGTCAAATGGAAATATGTGCTTACGTTAACTTTTTAAATTATTTGGTTAGATATTGACGCATGAATATAAAGAGACTATAAAGGGAAATAGTTGTAGGGATAGCAGATTAATTTACAAAGAATATATTATTTTAGGCCTTGAAAAATGATGTATATTGTATCATATTTAAGGTATTGTATGTCGTCATATATGTTTTTAATATTTATATAATAATATTCTATAAAAATACATTCAATTTACTTATTTTCATACCAAATAATTAGGTATAAAGAAAAACACAATACACTAATGTTCATAATCATTTTGAATATATAAAATTTAAATTTTATAGCTATATACGTACAAAACTCTTGAAATTGAAATTTTTCCCCCAACAAATTAATTCCCATATTTAATAGCGTGATAATATCTGCGAGTCAATTAAGCAGTTCTGAATTCCACATAAAACCGCTGTCTTGTTTTCCGTCGCAGTTATCATCATATTCAATCTGACGCGGTCAGAAATTGCCCCCCTGCCCCCTTTATGGATATTTCGCCCCCCGGGGGACACTTGACCCCTCCTATCTGAAACATCATCTACCCCTAAAATGAACTAATGGGCAAAACACGACAATAGTCTATACTGGATGTGTTTCGTGGCTGTGAAATAAATTTGCATTAGAAGTTCTTAAATTAATATATAAAGGTAAGTGGTCAATATTATTAAGTGCACTATATAATATATAAGTGCACTATATAATATATATATATATATATATATATATAAATCGTTAATATTATAGAAATTACAAATCACAACATCGAATAATATACTGCGGATACAAATAAATTTATAAAAAACCAAGATAATGCTAGTTGTCTTTTATTATATGAAATATTTTTTTACCATTTGTAGTGTAATACAAATAAGTAGCAATCATTTATAATAATATTATGATTATATTCTGTAAAGTTAGTTTTAAGATCCAGTACCATTTAAGTATGTACGAAATTTTTGTTTTTATTATCTTTGATTTCTAAAACCTACCATTTTATAATAAGATTTCAAACAACTTTCAAACATCATATCCAGATTTATAAATCATTTTATTTTATTTCACAACAATGGCGATAATTATTCGCTATTTTTGTCACTTCATTTTATTACCACAAACAAATATCCCTCACACTTGTGTTTCATAGTTAAATGCTATTATCGATGGAATCTTAATTATCTTTTGTGTTACATAATTTAAACCTTTAACATAGTTGAATAGCTGGATTGCGTAATTTACTTATTTACTTCTATATCGGCGTCATAAAACAACTAAAGGTAATATTATAGTTTATTTTAAACATATAATGAGCTGCATACACGTAAATTGGTGATTGTAAACGTTAATGGTTTAGTTATATTAATATAAGCACATAGCTTAAAAAGACTGGTCAGTTTTTTGACTATTCCTCCCCGATCTTGCCATGTTTTTGAATAATCTCTTAGGTTTTAGCACTTTTAAAAGTAATTATGAGGATCGATTTGAAATAATCACTTTAATTTCTTAATTATTTTATTTGATTATTTAAAGCGATGCCTTTATCCTTTACAAAGGATCTAGGTGTTGTTTTTTTAATAAAACAACCTTAATAAACTTCTAAGTTTCCATAGATTACGTCATATTTCATACTGTAGGACCTGGCAGACCGCGTCGTCCTGCCCAAAACGCAACCTACCTGCTCCGACTTGCGTGACACTTTTGCTATAACTTGGCCAATTTACGCAATATCATTATAAGATATATATAAATAGGCTAATATATGCGCTATCTTATTGCACGATTTAATTGAAATCCATTTAATTGATTTCAATTGAAAGAGTCACAAACTTAAACAAGATCACCCGAGGGAGAGCCATGCTGAAGCATATGCCGAAATGTTACCACGGCCTTACAGAATACTCAGCGTGAAATAGTAGTTAAGTGAAGTGTTAGTGAGTCGCTGAGTGAGTGAGGATCTTGGAGGTCCTTAAAAATGGAATGGGTCGCTTAAATGGCGTAAAAAAAGGCAAAACAACAAAAGCGCGGGTGTCTGTGGGTGGCGGTGTTCTCGAACCATATTGGAGACCCACCTGCTCCTTTGTCCGTTATACTATATAAAAAAAACATTCATCCAAACTTTCGCATGTATTATATTAGCAAATTCGTTTGAAAATAGACAGCTAACATTGTTATCTCGTGATATTATCGCCCATGGTGTTGCTATCATAACGCATTAACATATTCGGCAGTTTGAATATAAATGATACATTAATTACCACCGCAGCCGCTCCTCACCAGCTCGCTTGACCAGACTACTTTGACGAGGTATCAAAACTATCTATATTTTAAACAGTAATAGCTTATCTATCTATCGAATAGACACAAAATGAGATATATTTTAAGAACTAACGTATTCGTAATGAATTTTAGCTAAAATATTTAATTTTACTGGAATAGTTTCAAAAACTTAATGCAGATATTATTTCTTAAATGAAGTTGAGTGGTCAAGTGTGTGATAGCATTGTTATTAAAGCCAAGAACAGATACACTCTTTTTTAAGGGGATAATGGAGCAGGTAAATAAGAAAGATAGATATATATATGGTAAGATAGCACCACCACACGTGGACAACCGCGCCATATTTCGCGCATCGGTTGAGTTGCCGTCTTTTTACGAAACACATTAAAAGTAACATTTCAAGTACAACTACAGTTTCACGCTGAGTATTCTGTGAGCTCATTGAGAAGAGCCGATCCAATTAATGCATCCGCATATGCTTCAGTATGGCTCTTCCGTGGGTGTCACAGACTTAAAACACTCGCTCTACCACTGTCAAGCCCTTCCGGAGAAGGTATAAATTGTGAATTATATTATAACTATCCGGACCGGTATTCGAACCCGATACCTCTCGCTTCATGGTGCCTATACTTATTACTAGCACTTACTACGAGCTTTTCAAAACCCTACCGTTAAAGTACGCTGACGCATTTACGTCAGCGTAGCATATAATCTGGACCTATAAACGTTGACCTGATAACTCGTCCGATAGTGGGGCAATTTCTGTACACGGTAATGACATCTATTAGAGCCCGCCATCCTGTCGCATAATAGCCCCGCATCATGGGCGGAGCGAACACAACCTACTTTCAGTAGGCTTCAAACACGTCATGTCAAACGTTTTAATTGCGTTGCTGCAATGTACTTTAGTTTTTCTAAGTTTGACTTCTGTCACTTCGCCAGTGACACACACAGCATTGAAACGTGCATTGGGAGCGCATGAGAATCTTTTATCTTGGCATTGACATTTGGAGTGTGATTCATCAGCTTATTGTTCAAAATAATATTAATGTATTATAAATTTAAATATACAACAAAAATCGTAAAAATTAGGATATGCAAAAATTACAAAGGTATCTAAGTAAAAAAAGGTTGTATATCACATCATAAGTTACCACTTCTTGTAGGACTCGACCGAGCGGCGGTTTTCAGCACGCCCCATATACACACCTAAACAGAAATACAGTGAAAAGATGGAGTATTGTGACAGTGATCTCCTACCATCAGAGGAGCCATGTGGTCCGCTTTTTCACATAAAATACACGTTTATAACCTATTCTTCGGTAGTTTTCGCTACTTTCGTTTCTACGCCGATTAAAAAGAGAGACTTCTTAAAGAGAGAGAAAAGAGAGAGAGTCTGCGCATTGGTTGTGTTGCCGGCTTTTTACGATGCTCAAGCGGTACTTTTAAGCGCTTCCAATATCTAACTCTGCGAAACACAGTATAAGTACCGTTTCACGCTGAGTATTCTGTGAGCCCGTGGTATAGGGGCGTGATAGTATTAAGTCCACGGGTGGGACAGTATTAAGACACTTGCCCGGCCACTGTCAAGCTCTTCCAGAGACGGAATAAGTTATAAAATTAAATTATAACGGTCCGGACCGGGATTCGAACCCGATACCTTTCGCGTCATGGTACACATTTGAAACCATTACGCTACGAGGCTCTCAAAGTAATTATCAATATAAGTTCTTCCAGATTTAAAGAGGATTTTATATGTTTATAACCCATTCATAATTCAATTCTTTTTTACAAACGTAATATGTTATTCAATTTGCTCATACCAATGAGGTATTTCTTGCTGTTCCGTGGTTGGATGTAATTAAAACATTGTGAACCAAGAAGTTTTTACTATTATAATAGATTTCAAAGCGTAATTTACTTGACTACTAAAACACTTACTAATATATTAGAATATTGGAGATAAATGTCTTTATTAGACTGTTTTATCGATATGCAAGAGTGCCTTGTATTGAAAAGTTTTCGTTGTTCTACGAAATTGACGGATTCGCTAATCGCAGACGTCTAAATTTAATTTTATTGTAGGTATAGCGAGCGACGAAGCAAGCTGGTCTTTAATAGTAAAATATCTCATGGACAATCGGGCGACAATTCGTATTTTCGTTGTGTTGCTGGCTTATTACGCCGGCTGCGATATATAATTTGACGGACCGCCGATACTCTCACACATTTAGAAAACACAGTAGGTATCAGTATTCACTATTCTGTGGTATAGTGATACACATAAGACGTGGTATCCCTTCGATCGAGCCGGCAGAATTAGTGCATCAGGATATGCTTCAACATGACTCTCCCACCGATAGGACAGTGTTCAAACCTTCGAAAAACCGAATAATTTATAAATTTTATTCAGAGCGTGGATTGAAATCGGTTTCGCATGCTTTACTCTAGCTTAGAAGACCTCTAAGTCACAAGATTCTTTATCAAATCTCAGATATTTATAATTACATTCATAATCTTATTGTTTTCTCGATCGTGAAAGAATCCAAGAAAAGACGCAGGATGGAGGTTTGTTACTAGAAATAATACAATCTTATAATATGTTAGAAGTCTGAAAATATTAAGCATTACAAGACTATTATGATCAATTAATATATTCTAGTATATTTATATTCATTATCATATATTTTAGAGTTATAATGGTATTACGTAAATGAAGCCTTCTCTAGTCGGTTGGTGGGAGTCTTGTTTGTATATGTAATAGGGGTGGCTGGAAATTAGCGTACCACCATTTGTGGTGGAGCTTCCAAACGGGTATTCTTTTAAACTTACCTTTATAATTTCTATATTTCCCAATTTTTATTGTTATTTTCTTTTTTAATTGTATAAGATAAGTAATAAATAAATGTATCTACATTTCTAAAGCGCTTGTTCGTCATGCATTTTTGGCTCAAAAGTTTCTGTTTTCTATTATAAATAAAATTTAAATTATTTGTGAAAAAGAAATATATCTCCACTCAAATTCCACAAGAATAACGACCATGAATGAGGCACGTAAGCAGTACTAAATTATAATATATTTAAATATAGTTGACGTGACGAATATCTTGATTTCAATCACCAACTCCTAAAACCACGATGCCTAATAAATAACTTCAAAGGTCAGTCTAGACTAATAATCAAAGGAAAAATCTTACGCTAATCTATAGTTATCTATAAGTTCATGCAAATCACCGAACTGAAGGTTACATTTTAGTTAGAGTAATTGTCATTATGATATACGAATCATTATAATCTATTGATTCCTTAATGGTAATAGCAGCAGGCGTGTCTCCCCTCTGATGAGAATTCATTACGGCCCGCTACAATCCGCGCTTTAGTTATATTGCCGGCTTTTTACACTGCTTGAGCAGAATAACTTCAAGGTCCTCCAATATCCACTCGCAACACAAGAACTAATTCATTCTGTGAGCACGTGGTATTATTTCGGACGACTCGGCTCACTAATGCGTGTACTTCAGCATGACCATCCCAACTTCTAATATAGTATCAATATAAACGTATCTCTACTGTCTTATTTCTAATTATTTTAAAACGATTTTCATAAATCTATGACCACTTGGTTTCAAATTAAGCATTATTCACAGAATACTCAACGTAAAAGGGTACTTGGGTACTTGGGTATTGTTTTACGCAGAGTGAGTTCTTACATTCCTATATCCTTATATAGGAAGCCCTCAACAATGACACTTAAGTGGCATAAAAAGTCGGCAGCACAACCAATGCGTGGACCGTGGCGTGGTTGTCCTTGCTCCATTGTCCGTCAAAAAATAAAAAATATGGATAGAAAATATCTCTACTGTCTTATTTCTAATTATTTTAATACGATTTTCATATATTTATGACCTCTAGGTTTCTAATTAAGCCTCATTGATCTACTTGTATTATGATTTTGTAAAACTTGTTCAACAAATGTACCAAAATGCACTATATGTGATGTGATGTAATTTGTGTTAAATTAAAGGCATATATTATAATATTTTGACTTCAAGGCAACAATAGAATCTATAATTTTCGTCCAAGGAACAGGACAAAAGAGTGGACATGTCGTGTAATCAGGGCTCGCGTGACGCGGTGTCGTGGCCGACAATAAAATTATAAGTCGCCCAGTGACAATCCACTGATTTACGCCACCACACACGCGAATATTGTTGAACTAGTCGATGCCAGCTACTCCATTTGTTATAAAACTTATTCTTAGAACATTTAACATGGTGCATAATTTGAAACATGTTTTATCGGATGTTGGAGATAAGACCGCCGACGTCACTGGTAAACAAATGAACTATTTATCTATGAATTCGGTTATATTTAATATATATACTATTCAATGCTGTATTTCTTAAAAATCAACGCTAATATTATTTTTTTATAGTATATCGGACAACGGAGTAGGTGGATCTCCTATATGATAAGGAACACCGCCGCCCATGAACAACCGCGACACATTCCGCGCATTAATTGTGTTGTCCGCTTTTTACGCCGCACTTTTAAGGGCCTCCGATATCCTCACTAACGAAACACAGTACAAGTACCGTTTCACACTGAGTATTCTGTAAAAACTAAAAACCATCGAACATCGAAGCATAATACAAAGTTTCATCGCATTCATCTCGATGTTTGTCGTTCCACAACTAAGCGATTTTAAAGCATTTTGTGCCGCGCATCACCAACGTGGAATCAGCTGCCGGCAGATATTTCCAAACCAATACGACTTGGAGACCTTCAAGAAAAGGGCACACACATTACTTAAAGGCAGGCAACGCACCCGCGGCTCTGCAAGGGCTGGGGTTGATCATGGGCGGAGGACCTCTTGACCTCTCGTTTGCCATCGATTTTATAAAAAAATGAAAATAAGATAGTTTTTCATCAAGTATATTAAACAAACAAACACACAGCTCCTATGAATTTATTCTACAATGTATATTATAAGTTTTCCATAAAAACTAAGGAGGCGGACAAGCTAGTGAAGAAAGTGAGATAGGTAGACCTGAACGCGTGACTGGGCCCTAACTAACCGCCGTGCTTTTGATCTTGTGATAAGCTTTCTCGTGATCCTATCGGGATCATAAAGTTATAATTAAGTCTGCCAATGTCAGCTTATGACTTGCTGTTGGATTTAGGTACCCTATGGGCATTTGTATACTTACCCGTAACTTATTCGTTTTAGTACTTATAAAGAGAGCCTAGGTGGTAGACTTTACCACGAAGCGAGATGTTTAAGGTTTAATTACCGCGGCGCGCTGGTCCGAATAATAAAAAATATAATTAAATTTGTAATTTATTCGGTCTTTGAGCCGGCTGTATGAACTTATACCACGAGCTCACTTGTACTGTATTTCGCAGAGTGAGTGAGGTTACTTGAGGCTACCGGAGGCTCTTGAAAAGTGCCGCCTAAGCTGCATAAAACGCCGGCAACACAACCAATGCTCGGTTGTTTATGCGCAGTGATGTTCTCTTATCATATAGGAGATCCATCTGTTCCGTTGTTCGCTATAGAATAATAAAAAAAGATGTACACAAGAGATATTATATCATATTGATACTAATTGGATACGGATGAGTAAAGAAACGCCCTATATATTCTTTAAAGCAAGGCTTCCCAAACTAAAATTATTTAGGAAAAAAATTAGAAAAATTCTATAGAATCCTATAGAATTTTTCTTTTTCCTACGACTCCAATCCTCCCCAGGATCAAAAATAACTTTAGTACTGGAAAACAGTTGAAGTTAGCATAATATGAGGTTATCAGAAAAACTTTAGAATATATTTTATATTTTTATAGATATAAAGTTACAAAAAAGAATGTTATTCATGACATATATTAATTATTATTACACTTTTTATGGTAAGTAATAGAAAAAGATAAAAAATAAAAATAAAAAAATAGTAAAAGATAGCTAACGAGATGGATTTGCTTGCTTTTTTTGAGAATAGTGTCTGAAATCGAGGCTTAAATTGCCTTGCAACGCCTCTAGTCATTGCCAGGTCGCCCCAGGGCGTCTACAACTAGAAGCAAACATAGTTCATAAATTTAATCATTTTTTTTTAAATTTAATAATGGTTAAGTAATTATAATTTAATATTATAGTAAGTAAATTTTAATATATATTAAAGAGAAGTATAATTTATAAGTATAAAATCTAAGTCCATTTATATTACGCAAAGTCTTACTAAATATTAGTAATATTTTAAAAACATCACAATTTTGAGTAAAATGGTTTATAAGGTCTCTAGCCTAATTTAAAAGAAATATTTTTTATTCAGTAACATGATACAGAAGCAATTTATTGTTCCAATTCACCAAAGAAGCTCGCGAGTAATCCACTCAACCATTCCGATTGTAAATAGGGGAAGAAATTTCCACATTCCGACACGGAAGGTAAGAAAATGGCACGAAATTGCTTGACAGATAAGCGTTAATAGCACCGGCGCTGTCTGCTCCACCTAAAATTCAATCCAGAACTTCCAAATTTACTTCCACTTAGCTGTAATAGCGAATAATTGTTAGTTAACATTTGTGCTGTCTAAAATCATGGTACTAACACTTATATTAAGGCAAAGTTGTATATTAAATATTATAAATTACCTTCAAATATTTTCTCAAATATCAGGATTTCTCAAATCTCAATTTGACACCCGTGGGAGATCCATCCTGAAGCATATGATAACGCACTAATTAGGGCTGCTCCTCTGAAGTGATACCACGGGTTCATAGAATACTCAGCGTGAAACGATACTTGTACTCTGTTTCGCAGAGTTAGTGAGGATATCGGAGGACCTTAAAAATGCCGCTTAAGGCGTAAAAAGCCAGCAACACAACCAACAATAAAAAAGTTAACAATAAATTAATTTGATTCGTTAGTTTTCTAAAGCAAATATATTATTTAAAAAATAAATTTTATGTATTTAAATATTTAAACTATATTTTAGGATGCCTTTTGAATACTCGTCAAGTTTATATATAGGTATATTAGTTTATATATTCGCAGGATAAATATAAGCAATATTTAGGTGCCATTAGAGAAATATCTGATCTTACCTCAAAGAGAGGATATTCTAGTTTATGTGTTTACTGCATTATTTTTAGTTTTGTTATATTATTGTTACAATAACTTGAGTTCTGTCCAAGTTTATCACATTATAATACTGTTTTTTAAATAGATATTTTCCTTTTTTATGTGCATAACAACTAACAAAACTAAAATGGCCAAATATATGTCATATAAAATAAATTTTAATATAATCTATCCGACATATATACAATATAAAAATCAAAACCATTTTCTTTGCGAATTGATAAATCAAGCGCTTGCCCATTCAAACTAAATATTTAGGCTTTGTTTGGACTATTTAAAAGATGGTTTACGTGAAGTTTTCACAAAATCGGTCGAGCGGTTCTTCATCAATCACATTTTTTGTAACAAATGAAATAAATATAAGGCGGATCATTTTATTAATGGGGATTTAGCTGTCATATTAAAAACTTTTTAAACGTTGCGAAGCACGTACCGGGTTACTAATTATTTATATTAGCGTTAATTAACTTGAATGAAATTGTTCCATATATGCCAACACATCAGGTTTCAAACTGCTTTTCTTTACAGCGTGTTCTCCACATAGGTTGGCCTGTCGCCTTTCTCATCCAATTAATTTTTATAGTATAGTGGACAACGAAGCAAGTGGGTCTCCTATATGGTAAGAAAATACTGCTGCTCCGCACATTGGTTGTGTTGCCGGTCTGTTACTTTTGTATTTATTTGTCTGTTATTTTTGAGGAATATCCTCACTCAATCAGCGAAACACAGTACAAGTACCATTTCACGTTCAGTATTCTGTGAGTCCTTGATATCACTTCGTACGAGCCGGCCCAATTAATGCGTCAGCATATGCTTCAGCATGGCTTTTCCACGGGTTAGTGACATGTTTTGGTCAGTATTTGGATCTTCCAATATGAGGCCTATCTTCCATAATCTCTAACGGGGTTTCGAGGACATACATCAGGATTTTTTACTTTAATTCTAAGCATGTTTTAATAACACTCTATAAAGAAATTGTAATAGTATAATTAAAACAAGATGCAAATGAAGTGGCGTTCCCGATATCCCTTTGTTTGCGCAAGATTTGTGCAAATTGAAATATAATTGCACGATACTTCACTTTGCTTCGACTAAATTGTATTTAAGTAGCACAACTATAAAAAAACTCGGCAATTTTTAAATCCCTTAACTACCTTTATACACGAGAGCCTTTGTAATGAATGCCGTCCTTACTGTGTCTTATCCGTAATACTTTTATAATTATAGCGTATAACAGGTGCTTTTAATTCAACGACATTTAATGTAATTAATGTAGTTTTAGAATGAGTTAGAAATGCAGATGTGCTTTGACTGGCATATATAGCGAAAGGCCTAGTAGCCAAGCCACAATAAATAAATAAGAATAATTGGCTGAAATGTGTCAACTGTCAGGTGACAGTTGACACATTTCAGTCTTAGCCTTAACCTTATAGGTTACAGTTATATATGCTATAGGTATACTGACAACAAAATGTTTCGTTAGAGGTTCGCTCTTTAAAACTATTTTGATAGTGAATGCTAGTGAGACAAGATTGTTTCTGTTATTTCTGATATGTTAAAAAATCACTTATATTTCTTTTAGCGTAGGTACATATTATCTTGGCAAAATACTTAATACTTCAAGTGTTACCACTTTAAGTGTTCGAATCTGAGGAAAGATTTTCATGGTAGAGTTATGAACTATTTTTTTTAATTTATTTTTTTAGATTTTTGATATTTAAGTTAACCAAAACCCCGGAAGACGATGGAAGCAGGTTGCCTCCGTCAGGTATTCATGGAGGTCCAAAAGGGAGGCCTGTGTCCAGCAGTGGACGTCTTACCACTGAAATGATGATGATGAAAAAACCATCAAGGAATACCAAATATAAAACAAAAATATACTAAACCTGCTACAATTCACAATTACAAAAAAAAATTTCAATTTTTCTCGTAGTAAGTAGCAATTTACACAAATATTACCATTTTAATTTATTTGAAAAATCGCCTTCATTATATTCACACATATTGCGGTAATTCTTATAATTTAAATGTTATGTATCTTATATTTGATTTGTTAGTTGTGAAGTTATTATCCATTTGTTAATTATTATAAATATAAAAATATATTGGACGGTCAGGTTAGAATATTGCGTGAATAACTATAATACAATTATGTGTAATAAAAAATCTTTGACCCGAACATGACATAGTCTTATTTATTGTGGTACGCCCATTTCATGAGCCTTTGATAGTATCGTCGGCCTACCACGCGTCGAAGATCGGCCATAAGTCAAAAGTCACGAAGCTAGTTAACGTTAATTGACGTGACTCGACTTAAGCACTTATAAGCCCTCTTATCACAAACTTAACCCATATACAATATAATGTCTTATGGCGTGGGGTGTAAAGCAACAGCAATAATAAGCCAAGGATACTAAGGATTTTGTTGCTTGGCTACAAGAAAAGAAGTCTTTTCAAATGTTCTCGAGTCATTTAAACGGCTAAATTGCGTGCTAAATTAAAGGCCAATGGATATTTTAATAGTCAAATCATGAATTTTGAGGCAAGCTACGAGAAATGATTCAAAAACATACAAAATTTAAAAAATATATTCTATACAAAAACTTGCAGTATTATTTTTAAAATCTTTTTAAAATATTTATATGTAAATATTTAACTTAATTTTAATATAATATATTCTATAGAAAAGAATGAGTGCAAAGATTTTCTATTGTAAATAGAACGTTTGAGATATTGCAGGAGCAGGATTTGTTTAATTAGTGCGCAGTCGCCGATAGCTGTGACCAATTAGTCGCTTTTATCACCAATTACTGTTTACGATGCACTCAATAACTCTTCTATGTTTTGTATTACTATATAAAATCATACTTACAATTTTTTACACAGATAAACATATAAATATCATATTTAAAAGATGTATACGCACCTGATATGCAATGATAATTCCTATTGACAAAAGTATTAGATAAAATTCAACATATTTCGTGGAAAGAAACTTAATATGTTCTTATATATTCATTCATCATGATGATTTCAGCTGTAGGACGACCATGCTGGACATGCATAACTGTCACCGAAGGAGAGCCATGCAGGTGCATATGGAGACGCAGTAAATGGGCCGGCTCGTCTGAAGTGATAACACGGGCTCACAGAATACTCAGAGTGAAACGGTATTTGTACTGTGTTTCGCAGATTGAGTGAGGATATCGGAGACCCTTGCCAAATGCCGCTTAAGTGGCGAAAAAAGCCGGCAACACAACCAATGCGCGTACTGTAGCGGGGTTGTCCTTGGGCGTCGGTCTTCTCTTACCATATAGGAGACGCACGTCGTCCGCTATACAATAAACTAACACTATCTGAAGCGACTTCCAACGTCTTCCTGCGATCTTTATGAGGTCGTCTGTCCATCTTGGATATTATATCTATATTTTTATTACCACGTCACAAAATTACAAGCGAAAGGAGGTGGCCAGCCATAAAATACAAAAAAAAAACAAATTTACGATATTTCTAATCATTTTTTGTGCTTTAATTCGTTCAAGCTGTTGTTTTGTTAATAAGTTCTTTATTAAAGCTCGTTTCAAATACGAAAATGTTGAGAAAAACATAACCACAATCAAGAAATTAACGTTTTATAGACAAGAATCTGGCGACTATTTATAAATATTTAACGAAATATGAAATGATTATCAGTCGGATCTGTTGCGTGAGGGCTAAGTTAAACGTTGTGAACGTTCTTTAAGCATGATTGCCCATTCCTTAATATTTTACGCTTCTGTACACAATTTTTTGGAGCTTATCGCAATGAAAACGCCAGATAACCGAGGCTCGTGAGTTTTTCGTGTAGTTTTGCTATAACGTTATTGTTCACCCTTGGGAGAGCCGAGCTGAAGCATACTTGTATGCTGACGTACTAATTGCCCGACTCGTCCGAAGTGACACCACGAGCTCACTGAATACTCAGCGTGAAACGGTACTTCTATTATGTGAACTAAAGAAAACACGGCCACTCATGAACAAGCGCGCTATGGTCCGCGCATTGGTTGTGTTGCCGGCATTTTACGCCATTTAAGCGGCATTTGGCAAGGGTCCCCGATATCGGACAGTGCACATAGCGTTTCACAGTGACTATTCTGTCAGCCCGTGGTATCACTTCAGATGACCGGACCAACCAGTGCATCAGCACACGTTTCAGCATGGCTCTGCCACGGGTGCTAAATAAGAAAAGTTTGGGTATCATATGGATACCTAACTGATTAAACATTTATGACTAGATACGTTCATTAAGATATTTCCAAATTTCTATAGTAGTAATTAATTTTAACATTTATAATAAGGCAGCTATCGTGCTTTATCATTACAATATAAGCAATGTTTTGTCTTGGTATCGGATACGTATTTTGACTTCGCTTCAAATTTCAGTAAGGACTGACATAGAAGCATTTAATAAAAAGTATTTCAGTATTTTTTTGTTTACATGGGTGTTTAAAATTATAAACGGCTAAATCAATTACTTGTAAATTACTTCAAATTAAAATACGAAAATTGTTTTATAGTGGACAACGGACCTGGTGGGTCTCCTATATGGTAAGAGAATAGCGTCCATGGACAACCGCGCCACAGTTCACGCATTGGTTATGTTGTTGGATATTTTTAACGCTTAAGCGACACCTTTAAGGTCCTCCGATATCCTCACTCACTCTTCGAAACACAGTATAAGTACCGTTTCATGCTAAGTATAAAAATTAAACAAAGTTCAGATGTTTCACAGCTGTATTAAGCAATACTTTAACATACCATTCTTATAAAATCACCGAAAACAGCACCATTTGGTGTCCGATTCTATTTATGTTTTGAGATTTTATTCATCTCCTTTTTTATCGTGATCAGTCCAATGACTTTAAGCTGATGAAGTCTGGATCGTCTTACGCCAGAGGGGCGCCTGCCACCGGGGATCACTCTCATATGAGTCTATAAGATATCAGGATCGTTATACAGGAAGTTATACAGGATCTATCCTGTATAACTTTGTGCTTCAAGCTTTTCTTATAACTTTCTCTGTAGCCGTCGTTCGGCAGTTTGTTCAGGTAGTACTGCGTCGATTTTTATATCGCCTGACTAGAAGGTTTATTTCACTTCATACAGTATTCGTGTGGAACCCTTTATGTATCTCTGCGCCGGTGATGAACTATGGTACATTGAATATCTTCTTTAATATAGCGTTTTGTAGTCTCTGCATTATATTAATACTGGTGCTGCAGGCTCATCCCCAGAGCTGCCCGTATTTAGCACAATAAGACGCTCTTGCGCGATATGCGCCATATATATTTTGAAATGAATATAAATGTTTAATTCATACATCGTATTCATACATCAATTAAGATAACATTTCTGATCTCATCAATAAGTGTAGTGCAGTATCAAGATGAAGGTGCCATCTCATCCGTCAATGGACATTGGACAATGCCTCTCGCCCCATCTATCACTTGATTACGCTGATAGCAGTGACAAACGATCTTCTATTGTTAACGTAGAACTTTCTCAACTATTTAGTTTATCCATTTGCAAATATAGACTAAATTTTACATTATGATACGTAACTGAAAATAAAATGAAAACTTTTTCAAAAAGCGTCCAATAGTTTTATTTCAATATCTATCTGGCATATTTATTTTTTTTTCTATAGCAGACAACGGAATAAATGAGTCTCCTATATGGTAAGAGAACACCGCTGGCCATGAATAACCGCAAATCCGGGTATTGGTTGTGTTGCCGGCTTTTTACGCCTTAAGCGGCACTTTTAATAGCCTCCGAAATCACTCACCCTTTGAAACACAATACAAGTACCGTTTCACGCTGAGTATTCTATGAGACCGTGGTATCACTTCGGACGAGCCGGTCCAATTTGTGCGTGATAAATAAATCTTTGCTGTTTCATGACATTTAAAAACAAAAACAATTAGATAATGTTAATGTTTTGTGATTATTTAATTCGTCAGTAATAAAAAGTTCAGTTAGTGAACTGTGAAATCGATGAAGCTATTTTTGGTAAATCTTTACCATCTGAATGTTTATCTAATTCTGCTGTTTAAAATTAATAACCTTCTACCTAATTTTGTTTAGTAAGTAATATTCAAAAATGTCGTTAAGCCCGTTAGATAAGCCGCAATTTCTTACTGCTTATTATTCTCAAATATGACGAAGAAAGTAATAAATAAACGAGCTTTAATAAAGTTCGTGTCTTGTGGCCATTATCATAAGCTGGCGACGCTCAAAGATAACATCGAATTAGGTACGCGCGGTGGACAATAACCTAAGCTATATTATGTACTATTACAACTAAAAAATATTTAAATTACCTTTTTTTATTCTATAGCGGTCAACGGAGCACGTGGGTGTCCTATTTGGAAAGAGAACACCGCCGCCTATGAACAACCGCGCTAAAGTCCGTGCTTTGATTGTGGTACCGGCTTTTTACGCTAAGCGGCCCTTTTTTTAGATACTTTATCACAAGCCACGACATATATTAATGGATTCATTCACTTTGATCTATAAGTATTTATCAAATTATTTCTCTCACTAAGAATTAACATTTGATTTTGTTTAAAAATTAACCATTAACTTTGTTTAGTTTAGGCGCAATAAGAATCCAACAAATAAGATTATCGATTCCTGTTGTTTATTAATTATTCCTCTAAGCGCAGTATAACTGCCTTATTAAACGGTAAAATCTTATGATCTATTTCATAATTTGTGTGTTTTTGTCTATATAATAAAGGAATATATTTCCGCAATTTATCATCTGTTATTTCATTGTTAATGACAAGTCAATTCCTGACCAAAAAGGTTCATTTGGACCTTGACATTAAATGGACCCGTCAGTTCGTTAAGTAAGGTCATGTGGACCCCTGCAGCGTGATGGGTACTTTAAGGTATTGCTATTTTCAAAGGGATCATGGAAATAGCAATGAGACCGCAGTGTTATCGGTAATGCACTGAATTATAGAAATTTGGTACTGGCTTAGTTGAAGGTCGTTGTAATCGCACGCGTTACAAGTAATGTAACTATGTTTGTTTTCGGATTCGAAGCTCATTTAGTTCCTATGTTATTATTTTATGTAATGTTATATATGACAATGGAACGTCATAGACGCCTTAAACCCAAAACAACATTAGAATATAAATAGTAAATATAATATAAGATTTTTACCTACAGTTTTTTAAATATTATATAATATTTTAGATGTATCAGCTACTGAAGCAGGATTCCCGTATGTTAAGAGATCACTACCATCTATGGATCACATCGCAATCCCCTTTTTGCTTGTGGTGCTGGGAGTAGGTATCCTCACTCACTCAACGAAACACAGTAAGTACAAGTATTTTTTCTCACCGATATGCTATAAGCCTTGCTCCGATTATATGCTCCGAAGGTTGTTTTGCGTTCTGTTTTTTACGCAGCCTTAGAGGTGAGCATAACTTGGTGAGTAACCACCATCAGCAATTTAGTGTTGAAAAAATTTGTCACATCCATAACAGAATTCATTCGTCATTTTCACATAAAAACTAAATCTAGAAACTATGAAGCCTGAATTTGTTGGTGTGAGTGTTGAGAGTTGACTGCCCAAGAAATATTATAATTCATCGGTTATATTTCGGATAGGTACACACTGAAGTAATAAGTTTGTAGTTTCAAAGCCAATTAAAAACAACTTCGCCCTACTTTCACATATAATCTGGTTTTCCTCACACAAAGGAAATGCAGTAGCAGTTATACGTTCCTTTATCTAACATGCATGAAACATGGTTTTATGACTCACAGATAACGTATCTTGCTGAGATCACCACACTGCTATGCTGTTATGAAATTTCATTATTCTCTCGAACGAAGATTAACTATAACTCCATCTGAATTTTATTGTTGCTTTTTTATATAACCTTCTGTCTCCAATTCTTTTAAGAGCCTTGTGACCGAGCGATCTTGTAAACTACAGTGAAGTCATGGATTGTGGTCTTGGGTTGGATTCCCGGCCTGAATAAAATTTAATTTATAATTTATTCAGTTTTTGGGAGGGCCGGTCAGTGGCTGAGCAATTGTCACACACTGTCTTATCCGTGGGACGCCATGCTGACGAATTAACTAGCCCGTAAAGCGGTTCTTGTACTATGTTTCGCTGTGTCAGTGTCGATACCGTAAGGCCGTGAAATTACATCGCTCAAGAGGCGTCGCAGCTCTACAATAAAAATAAAAGAAAATGTTTACTCAAAATATCTAACAAACTGACTTTTATTACATTTGACATTATTTAACAAAACCAATTTGTGAACTTAAATTTTTCTTTTTATCTATTATATTTTATTCTATTTTTTTCTAACTTACGTTATGCATTTAAAATATGAGAACGTTAGTGCTACGCCGAAGAGTAAATAAAGTCCTTTTGTCTCTATAACTTAACTTCTTATTTTGATACCTTTGTTAAAATAATTATGCCAATGCTACAAATAATTGTACAACGGACTATAGACTACATTGCATAATCACATTACATGCCACAAAATAATGGAAGCGTATCAGTAATATGTAATTCTCTTTGTAACAGAAAGTTTCTGTTACCTTCATAAAACATTTAACAGCAATTTTCTTTAAAAAGTCACAAGCACAAACTCACAGACTGTTGAGATGAATATTTTACACATTATTTGCTTAAATGTTAAGTTTATGCTTCTTCAGCTACGACAATTAATCAACGACGCACATAAAAAGTTAAATAATTATTTTCTTACTGAACAACCTGTGTTATGTAATTGAAAATCGCAGAGCAACTCTCTGAGGTCGAGGCGACCTCATTTCCTCAGTAATTATAGCTCTCGCTCACATGACCCCGTAACTCTACTGTCTTTGTCTCCAATTAATAAAGTGTCACTTGACGATGCTTGATTAAACTTTATTCTTTCAACAAATTGCAAAGTAAATGGATTTTTATAGTTACTAATTAAAATCTCTCACGTCGGTTTAAATTATTTTTTATTAATATTAGAGAACTCAGTAGTTTGGTGACGATAACTACGATCTAAGGTCTTATCTTAAAGGCTTAGTAAATATAATTGGCAAGGATTACCAGTAGCTATATGTATTATTTCATAATTAAACAATAATAAGATTTTGTTGTTTCCTTTAAGTAGTATAATTTAATTTTAATATTGTTATTGAACCTTTAATTTCATGATTTTGTCTAGCAAATAATTCAGTATATCAGCAGTAAGTATATTTATTTTAAATTATAAGTAGGCTATTGCTGTTTGAAAGTTATCAAAAAACTTTTCCATTACACAATGAAGTTAGTTTGCGAAATGCCGCCATTTGTGGAGCAAAAATCTCGTTAAATTGTTTACAAACGTTTGTCAGGTAAGGAATGCTATGTTTAAGTTTATTTCCTATTCAGCTTTTATCGATTGCGCCGTAGGTTAAGTTAGGTATGAGCCATTGAAATGGTAACTCAATCTTATACTACCGGAAAACAATTCTCTTGTGAAAACAACGTTCAGTGTTTGTAGTTATACGATTACCCAAGATATGCCATCGGTGTGTAGCTTACGTCATTTTGGATCGCTTCGAATATGACGCATTTGCTTTTTTCTCCACAATTAAAATAAAGCTTTGAGCTGGACGTTAATTTACGACTTGCGCTGTGTGGCAAAGTCGTCGCTATGCGAGCGCCATCTGCAGGTAAGTTACGACGGCCGGTGAAGCACGCACCACCCACACATGCGCACACGCACGCACACCACGGCTCGCCGCCGCTGTCCACCGGTCGAACAATCGATCGTAAATCAGCTTCGATAAAATTATAGAAGGGAACACAATGGATATCGCCTCGCGACATCTGCGACCAATAACCTACCCTCCTGCCAGAGCAGAGAGTTGGCTTTCATACGCGGCGAGCCCTCTCCCGGCTAACTCTCCGTCTCCGAGATAAAGTCTACATTCGCACGTGTACAGACAAGAAGTGTTTATTTTCAGCGGCTCCCGGCAACGGATAATCGCCACTAAAATTGGAACAGTTGAGAGGTTATTCGCATGCGTCCGTCGGCCGTCTCGTAATTGCGAAATTCACGCTTCGCGGTGCGGTACAAAAATAAGATTATGGATTCTGCTGAGTTCCAGCGTTATTGTGATTCGAGGATCCGTCCGTAGCTATGTCTGCGGGCTTTACGACTTCTATTCTTGGAGAAATAAACCTCAGCTTATTGAATATTGTTCTGGTTATTTGCGGAAGATCAGCATTGTCCTGCGAACTGAAACTCGATGTTTGACGTTTAACGTTTATTATTTCCTGCCCGGATCCGAATGCGTCTAAATAGGATTCAGATAAATTCAGTCTAGCACAAGAGTTTAACTATAGAAATACGTTCAGAATCACTCTTATATTAATACAATATACGTTTCGAAAAGTGACCATTCACTGAAATGGCGATTACAAAGGGCGGAATCAAATTTCACGACACTCAGATGATATGGCCAGTTTTATGGCGGTCGTAAAGACGTGCACAGAATCGTATTATGTATGTTTTGAGTTTAATTTATTGCACACTGATATGCGCTCTGTTATATTCTTCGTTACCTAAGGTTTTTCATAATATTACTACAATATTATTAATGTTATGATATTTTAGTAGTTACGCACATCATATTCACTACTTGATACGTTTTAACACTGTATTATAGATTTATAATAGTTTTCTTTATAGTATAGTGTAAGAAGGAATAACTTATTTATTCTTAACAACAGACCAACATCAGATATACATATAAGTAACACAATACAAAAGTCGTACCTAGTAGTGATAAAGTCTGCAGTCTGACCTACAATATTCAAACTTTAAGCTGAATGCGGTGAATAAAAAGTCTACTTCATTAGGTCAAGTGGCGCAAAACTGAAACTTAAACAATGGACTTAATGAGTTCTTAATGAGAAAGAAAATCGAATGATAATAAATAGGAACAATGAGCGTTTAATAAAGATTTTAAATTGCACAAAGCATCAAAAGTTAGAAAAGTCATTGAGAGCCTTGTAGCTAAGTTAATAGGTTTCATAGGTCTACCATGAAGCCAGAGGTATCGAGTTCGAATCCCGGTCCGAACAATTATAATTCATAATTTATTCGGTCTCTGGAAGGGCTTGACAATGGCTGGGCGATTGGGAGAGCCATGCTGACGCACTAATTTTTCCGGCTCGCCGTAGTGATACCACGGGCTCACAGAATAGTCAACGTGTAAGGCTACTTATACTGTGTTGCGCTAAGTGAGTGCGGATATCGGAGGTTCTTAAAAATGCCGCTTGATTGGCGTAAAAAGCCGGCAACACAACCAATGCGCGGACTATGGCGCGGTTGTTCATGAGCGGCGGTGTTCTCGAACCATATAGGATACCCACCTGCTCTGTTGTCTTCTATCCTATAAAAAAGCTTTTTATACGTATTGGTAGGTGAAGACGCTATGTAGGTTTTATTTCCAGTATCGTTTTAATTCTAAATAATAACAAACACGATTTCATTGGACTAAAATTGGATTTATATCAGTCAGGACGAAACTTTCAACGCTAAGTTTGGTTTTATATTTAGAGGAAAAAACCTTTTATTACTAAAATTGCATTCAGTCAAACAAAAAAAGTTAAAAAACAAAAAATACTAATGTAGATAAAATTATTTATTATATTTTTTTAACTTTATCTCAAGAAGTTTTTCGTTTTGTCTTATTTATACAAAACCTGAAGGCCAACGGGCAGGGGACTCGCCTAGGATGAGCGGCCCTTTATTCGTGGACCCCCTTAGCGCCAACTTAACGCGCCTCTTAGCGCGTGACGCCAATGTGTTGCTGGCCTTTATTTAATATGTAGGAAAACGTTCTTATTCTAATTGTTTTACATAAATAGTTAAAATATGTAAACGTTTCTACCTTTAGCGATAAAAATGTCTGTAGGTACCTATTATAATACCAACATAATTTTTTATTCACCAACGTTAAATTTTGCTATAAAATATTCCATTCCACAGATATGTTTTCACTTAGATTTCAGCTATAAAATGTATCGTAAAATTGATATTGCGTTGTGAAAACGATGATTTAAGGCTGTCCGGCTGATAACGCTTGCCCTGTGGAATATTTTCTATTACTGAATATTTTATGCCTTTTAAATTATCAATGGTATGTGTTTTCCTTTTTGGGTCTCCTATATGGTAGGAGAACACCACTGCCCGTGGAGAACCGCACCACATTCCGAGTATTGGTTGTGTTGCCAGTTTTTAAGTCGCTTAAACAGTCTTTTTTAAGGACCTTCATTCAGCGAAACATAGTAGAAGTAGTTTTTCAAGTACAACTACCACTTCACGCCAAGTATTCTGTGAGGCCGTGATATCATTTCGGACGAGCCGGCCCATTTAGTACGTCAGGATATGATTCAGTATGGCTTTACCACGGGTGTGAGTGTCTACAAACTTGCTTAGATAAAATATGATACTCTTTATTTCTTTGTCAAACTTAACTTAGTAAAGGTTAAATATAATAAGAATATTTAATACAATAGGTAATTACACCAATAATAAAAAAATTATTGAAAAAAGCATAGGCAACTTTATTAATGTGATTGCGTATATTAATTTAGAAGTTTAGACATTAGTTGAAAATAAAATATTTCAAAGATTGTATTACAAAATATTTAATATTTAAAAAAGTATAATAACTACACATAGTAGTAAAGATAATTGAATTGTCCATAATCAGAACCCCCGCGAAGGTTTGCTAGCAAACCGAATTCTATTAAAATTTGTAAATCATAAAAAAATAAGTCTCTAGAATTTTATAGAAAAATACAAAATTTCCTATATCCTCCGAATATTCAGTTAATTCATGAAACTGAAGCAATGTATAAACAGTCCCTATATTATGTAAGTAAACAATGAAAAGCCCGTGTGCTCATCCAATGACAAGTGACAGTGGAGGGATCGTCCCTCTCTGTACAAACACAGTCTAAAATAGACCTTAATTCAGTTGCGTTCGGTTGATTTACGAATGGCCGTAAAAAGAGGATGCCCGCTGCTATCTTGTCAGGCGGGGAGACAACGACCAATAGCGGAACGATATCAGCGCATCACTCAACTGTATACCTACACCTACACGAATTTTCCAGCAACTCTCGCTTTAGATACTTCAGTTAATTGTATACGTATGGTTATTATTGCCTCAGATAGCCGTATCAGTTCAAGCTGTTTACATCGGAATGTTTCTAATGGAAATTATTATTTCAAAGTTATTACGTATTTCCTAATCAGAGGTTTAAAAATATATTCAGTTGTATAAGTACGGCACACGTGTTTGCAAATATCAGTTTCATAATAATTAATAACAGTCGGTAACAATGGCTGCAAAGCAGCGTTTATCAATCAGCTCAACTTTGAGATATTGGAGAAAAGCGGGAGATTGTAGAATAGGTATTTATAGGGCTTACCTTGGGCATGAAGCCGCCTCGCGACTGCCTTGGACCGCATCGCCAGAACCGTCGCCGTAATGACAAATCGATGACACAAACAGTTAAAAAGTTTTAAATTGAATGTTTCGGGGTGCGCGCGTTTCCCGTTGGGCGGGCGGGATGCCCCGTAGGATGGGTAGGATGGCGCGGCGTGTCCCGTAGACGGCCGTCGTGACACTGCGCTCACGTGGTGGCACTGTGGCCGCGGGAAAGCGATTTTCACGCGGGAAATAGTGTCCGGCCGCGGTGTCTCGCGCGCCACTGCTCTCAACTGTCACTGAGTTACACATTTCAGGCCGCCACACCGCACCCCGCCTCTCGACACCGTTCGCACGGAAGACTCCCACATTCTTACCTTTTTCTTTTATATAGGTACACTACTAGATTTCTATATGGGTACTTTAAGAACGGTTATTCGAAAAGGCTCTTACACCGTATCTACAAACAAATATATAAAACAAATATGAAATAAAATATTCACATTACTTTCCGTATTTAATTTTGATTGAATACACTTTCAAGAGAAATTCGTTCTAATAATATATTTCGCTGACGCATCACGTTAATAAAAGAGCCTATAATACAACATTTTTATTAATCGATCTGCGAACACTTGTATTTTTTATATGAGTATGTTGGGTAGGGTTTGATAGAATGTATTAGAACTTGGGAGAGTTACACAACTCAATAAATGAAGTTACAGTATCCATAAGTTTATTTAATCCTGTAGAATATTTTGATAACATAACACGACCTTTGAAAAGTTTTGAATTACGTAACTATATATTTTTTTAACTATAGTGAAACTGATTAAATAAATTTGTATAGCACGAGATGGATATTTAGGATTTATAAATAGTCTTACGAAATCTTTCAAAACTAGAATAATACACAAATCAATTTCTTCTATAGCAGCGATTCCGAACTTATTTCAAGCACGGACCCCTAGGACTGTTTTCACGGAGCCCTTAATAAAATTGACAACAAAAAAATAATATTAGGTATTTATTTTAGTTATTATTAGTATTTATCAGTTATGTATGGTCCAGAAATGATATCCTGGACCCCCAGAGGTACCTGCGTATACTGGCGGATCCCTGGGATTCCACGGGCCACCGCGGGTTGGGAAACACTGTGCTGTAGCTTTGTTCAAATAGATAAAAATTATAGTCGTGATTTGGACGATTTCTTCAAAGATAAGTTAAATAATATGAAAAGCTTTATTAAGCAGAAAGCTATTTATAATAGAGACGGCGTCTGCTATCAGTAAACAAATCCGTTGGACACAGCGATCTATTGTTAATAACTCGAGCCTAGTTGTTACTCGAGGCGGTGCCCCGAAGGGGGTGACGTCGTAAATATGATTATCAGGTGGGGGAGTGACGGGGACTAATCATATTCTCTGTAATTTACATAAATATTAGCGTGTTCCGTGACACACGACGGTGTGGTCATTACGAAGCTCCGTCTTTTTAATGAAGCCCGATGCCAGATATGGCTTTGTCTTTTTTATGAGTGATTAATGCTGTTTGAATATTAAAGACATGTTTGCCCGTTTTTATAGCTCTAGATAGTACGTAGATAGAATGAAATTGTTATACATCTTATTACAAATGGCGTACGTATAAGCTACAGTTTGAACTTTTAATTATTTATCTTTCACACCAACGCACTTCATTCTTTGATACGTACATACGTAGTTCGAAGTACAAAGTACCTTTCTCTCTCTGATAGCTCCCTCATGTCTGAGGATCGAGATCAGCGTCAGTGTAAAACTTACTAGGGAAATAGCAATAATGGTTTCCCGTTTCCTTCTGCCCCAGACATAATAGGAGTTTTTTATAGTATAGGGACAACGGAGCAGGTGGGTATCCTATATGATAAGAGAATACCGCCGTCTGTGGATAACCGCGCCACCGTCCGCGCATTGGTTTTGTTGTCGGTTCTTTACGCCACTTAAGCAGCATTTTTAAGGGCTTCATATCCTCACTCACTCTGCGAAACACAGAAGGTGTACATCTACAAGTACCGTTTCACGATGAGTATTCTGTGAGCCCGTGGTAACATTTCGGACGAGCTGACCCAATTTGTGCGTCAGCATATGCTTCAGCATGGCTCTCCCAAGTAAGATGGTGGGTGGGTGGTATTTAGACTCCGCAGTCGCTCTAACCTCATCGATCGGCTGATGGGCGCCGCCTTCTGCAATTCAAGATGGAAAACCAATGTAGCCAGGTGAGGTTGTCTATTAGACATCCGATGTAATTTTCGCTCTCCCCTTCCTCTCCCCTTACAAAGTACCAAGTAACAGTAAAGTACAAGACCCTTTAAGTAATACAGTCACTTGGGATATGGATAATTATAATTCCAAACTCTAATGTCAATGTATGTAAAGCATAACAATTTATATTCATTAAAATTTTAATATTATTTAAAATATTTCGTGGCTGTTCTTGGATCTGGGTGTATTCGTGAATCTGTAACTCAATTATAAGTAAGACAATTATTGATGGCTATGTGGGTTTTTTTGGTATTTTAGAAAAAGATCCGGCTACGACTAGAGTTGTCTGTGGGCGCAGAACCGCTTATCCTTGGTTAGATCCCTCGTTGGCTACCGTTTCCATTAAAAAATTGAGAGTTAGTCCATAACGTTAGTGAAACACATACACTAAGACTCTTCCCCTAATTATCTTATTAATATAATAAACGCGAAAGTTTGTAATTGTAAGTATAAATTGTAATGGATGCATGTTTGTCATGCTTTCACGCAAAAACTACAAAACGAAAACAAAAATTACTACAAAACAAAAATTTTATTAAGCTTTGCAATAACAAAGCTACACATAAACTATATTTTATAATGATATTGTGTAAAGTGGCGAAAATATAATTAGAAAATGACACATAAGTCGGAAGCGGTAAGTGACGTATCGGGCAGAGCGACATCTGCCGAGTCAACTATAAGAAAAAGACCCATGTCTACATTCTTAGTACTTATAGTAGTAGGAACCTTTATTTATATTATATTCATTAAATTAAATAATGAAATATTTATTATTAATATTGTTACATCTGTTCAGTTTCAGGTTGTTTACAGGAAAGCAGGAATTTGATGAATAAGGCTTCAATCACAAAATATTACTTAATCTCTAAATTAATTTGAGAGCCTCGTAGCTTAATGCTTTTAAAATTGCACCATGAAGCAAGAGGTATCGTGTTCGAATCCCGGTCCGGACAATTATAATTTAATTTATGATTTATTCGGTCTGTGGAAGGGCTTGACTGTAGCCGGGCGAGTGTCTTAATACTTTCACACCCGTGAGAGAGCCATGCCGATGCATATGCTGACGCACTGATTGGGCCCTTAAAAGTGCCGTTTAAGCGACGTAAAAAGCCGGCAACCTAAGCAATGCGCGGACTGTGGCGCCGTTGTTCATGGGCGGCGGTGTTCTCTTACTATATAAGAGACGCACGCACCTGCTCCGTTGCCCGCTGTAGAGGAAAAAATAAATAAATAAAAAACCCGACTCGAAATACTATCTTTATTTATTATTTTAAATATATATTCATAAATTGTATACCTATATATTATATTTAATTTAAATCTTTCATGCATTATTCATAATTAGAAAAACATAAATTTAACTAAATTATATTTAAATTATTACATAAGGTACCTTACAGACAGTAACTAATATCAATGAATGACATGTAAAGAGGTTTAACCACATCTCAATTAACATTTAATTCAATTTATATTACGGACTCTCAAAAGTAATATACCCTTTCTAATAAGCCCGCAAACAAAACGAAATGAAAATAAATAATTAATTACAGAGACCGTCCTGAAACGCAGACTTCACCCTTCAAGGGGCCAGATGTTAACAGACTCGGAACAAGCCCCAAATATCTTGTAAAGCCACCCACTGCGTCCGGATAACTTAACCACATACACAGGTGACTCGGCGTGTCTCGTTCAATGATTTTCGACTCTATCTGGAATGCTTAAGAGCAAAATTCCTTTAAACAACGCTGCCTTTTTGTCTTTATTGACTCTAAAACAGTTTCTTCTTTATATTATATCGTAACATCTCGCTTAGCGAATAAAGGTCTTTACAGCATGTAGAAAATTATAAAAACGGAATCTCTGACGTTGCTTGTTGGGGCGATATTCGTGCAAGCGACGTTGTAGGGTTAAGAGTGTTTTTCAGTTCAAGACGGTGATATGATATTATCGAAGCGAGACAGAAAGGGATAGTAGAGCGCAGGCTCCTCGGCAGACGTCGCGGTTGCCATGGCAACGCATCGATTCGCCGCACCCCTGCCCTGCGATGCAGCCTCCTAACGTATCCAGGTCATTCGAAGCCTTAACAGAACTTGCTTAGATAAAATCTGAGAAGCAAACATTATATGAATATTTTTATGTTATCTACTTCTTATATACTTCTGTATCAAAGCGTATGTAAAATATAACCTATATTAGGTTGTAAGATACGCATATAAGTTGTAAATCTTTGAAAGGATAGTAATCTATCGTGTAGAAGATTAAGATTCACCCACTTATATATAAGACATTGGTAAAATTATATCTTTTCTTATGTTCTGTCACGTTTTATCAAAAATAAATTCATGACAGCAATAGACAAAATATGTAAGAGGTTTTTTCAAGTAGAGAAAAGGTTTATATGTTCGACGGTCAAGTCTAAACATTTTATTATATCTTACACTAGCAATTTATATTCGCTACCTTACTACCTCTAAGAAACATGTTAAATAGTAAAATGTGAATTAATCTCTGTATTTATTATTAATCCTCGATGTTTTAGCTCTCCATTGGTGTATGTCACATCTAATTTAATTGAAGTGCTTTCCACACAATAGCGTATTAGGTTACCTGCTGCTTTGATCAAATCACAAACGCCGACCCAATTTTTATCTCAAAGACATCGTTTAAGCGTCAGTAGCTCAACAAAGGTCGTTCCTAATAAGACCACTCGAGGAAGCAAACGTTCTTACGCCCTTTGGCCCTTTGACGTTGCCCATAAAACGAGGCCAATTCACTGGCTTAGGTAGTGACGAGTCAGCAAAAATTTTTGGTACAAAACGTGAAGGAATTCTGTTTTAATAATGATTATTCGCCGAAGTGAGCTAGTATAATTTATACACGTAATAACTTCAACATTCCTAATTCAGTCCTTACTTTTATAATAACTTTATAAAACTTTAGATCACTCATAACGTATATTCTTATTATTTTTATGTCAATTGACTTAAGGGATAAACATCGTTGAAATTATTTCAAGGTTCCTGCCACACTTTCGGCTTCTAAGTTAATTAAGCATGAAATTGAGCACACCCATAAATAAAATATGGTTCATATTTTCATTTGTTCAGCTCGTAAAATATACTATAACAAACATGTGATAGAAACTTTGATGAATTATGTTTGGGAGAAGTTCTTATATCTGTCAGGGAGTGTATTTTTTTTAAGTTTTAACTAAATTTATTTAAATTATTATATCTCCCCCAGAGTCGCTCCCTTATTTCTGAGGATCGTGGTCAAAACTAGGGTAGCAGCGCCTTTTGCCTTACGTGTTCCCAACTACGATCAGTTTTTCTTAGCTCTCGTCTCAGCGGCGTACTGTATGGCCAAAGCATGTTTTTTTGCAGCTGAGACAGGATCGATGCATTGGTGCGCTTTACAGTCCATATGATTCTCAACATACGTCTGGAGCACCATATCTCAAGAGCATTTATTAATAATATAGACTTATTCTAATATAGCCGTGTGTAGTCATTTGTGTTTGTTGATACTGCCATCTTTCGAAAAGAACATAAATATACTTTGATGATATTGTAACATGGTTACACTTAAAATAAAGACATTTAAAAACAAAATTCATTAAAATATATTACATATTATTATAATACATGTAAAAGTAATAATTTACTAAAATAATTCAAAAACTTGAAACTTTTTAGTAATAGTGACATCTTTTTATTATAAATAATATTAAGTTAAAAATCTTCATTATTGCATTTAGCGACATCTGCAGTAAAACTCAAGAACTAATTACATTAAAGCTTTTCCTAGTTTATATTTTTAAAAGTTTTATATACATTGTTTTATATAAATTTTTGGAACGAAAATATTGATTTAAAGTAAGATATTAAGTAGTAAGTAAAAATATTTTTTTTCAATAAATTAGCATCAAATGATCAGCTGTTTAAAAAAATCCTTCAATGTATCCGATCTAAAACTGATTTACCGACGCAGTTCTGTTTTTGACGCAAGCGCGTTGCATTTTAGTCATTCTCTTTCAGTTTTTTCGTTGATTATTTTATTTTGTTATGTATTCAATGTTGCCACCTTAATAAGTTTATCAAAAAACATTTACTGTTTTTTTAATTATCAGTATTATGATCCATAACTATAATATTTGAAAGGATGCAAGTTAAACTTCTCAAAACTTTAAATAAAAAGAAAATACAATTATTTAGATTATGAAACATAAAGCTAAAATGTAAAAATTAAATTTGATATTTGTATTGCTTGGTTCTCTGCAGATATAATATGATTTCCATTGCTGTAGTCTTAACATTTTCTTTAAATTTGTTGGGTAATTATTAATTTGCTAGTGGCAACATTAGTTTCCTGTCATGTTCGGAACCTTGCTTGTATCCAGCTTGTGTATTTTATGTTCTAATATAGTTTTATTCTAATAAGTTTTAATTTATCTTTTAATGGAAAAATTAGTATTCAAACAGTTATAGAATTGTGATGATAAGTGCTGTGAATAACTGTAGTACGTGCTGGGAACCTAAAGCGGCATCGTGGAGTCACAAAAACGAAGGTAAAAAGTTTTCATTGTTTCTACTGACGCTTGGTTGAAAGAAAAATTGGAAATCGATCCGACAGCTGCATGAATTCAACTTTTGTCTTACTCTATATTTACTGAATTCAAAATGAAATCATTATTTTATTAATTATCGTAATGATATCGACAGAAACCTATTGTTTTGGCGAAGTTTTTCGAGTTGCGTGGTATATATCCTTAATATGTTAAATTATATATATTCTAAAAAATTACATGACTAAATAATTAATTTTCTTAATACACTAATCCAACTGGAATTATTTTCTGATTGGGTCCTGGCTGTCATAACATACTATATTCTAGTTGGAAAAAAATTAAAAAAGTTAAGGTAGTTTTAAGTGGCTGATATAAAATAACTAATCAGGCATTTAAAATGAGGAGACCTGAGTGTAACTGAATAGAAATATAGTATTTCTGTACAGTTTTATATTAATGCTGTTAATTTAAAACATTGAGAAATACTAAATTTCATATTAAAAACATGCTGCATTATTGAAATCTGTTTGGCAGAACCATCTGACTCATAGTAAAAAGGTGAATGTAGTGTTACCTAACCTGAAATAATAAAAAGTATGTAAATCTGAATTTAGAAACAAATTTTAAAATCATGGTATCCTTGACACTATGTCAAACTTTTAATTTTAAGATGTTATATGGCTGTTATAAGCTGTTGAATAATTATAAACATTGACTATATTGACTATAGAGCACCTCTTTAGATATCCTTGTCACACACAAATGCCACTGTCATGGTACAGAAATATCTCAAATCTATGAATGATTTAAAAAAAGACAGACCATCAAAAAAATTAGAACAAAATATTTTTAAATGAGATACACTGCATCATAGTTATTATATAATTAGTTCTAGTAATTTTTTTATTTTCTTCTTGAAAACTACATTTCTGAAATTATGACAAATTAATTTTTAGATTTATTAAGAAATAATCAGGTAACAATAGTTTTAATAGACATAGGCTTTAACATGTAGGTAAATATTTTGTAATGTTTGAAATAACAATATTTTATTTATAATAATAAATTGTGGTTTTCTGTCCTTCTATATTAATTTTAATGTCAATCTTTTAAACAAAGTTTTTTTAACATAGGCTTTGCATATCTTTGATTTTCTAATGATTAGCTAAAATTATATAAAGACAAATTTTGTGATGAAAGACAAAAGTTATTATGTTTAGCAAAACAAAATAAGGATATGAGAAAATAAATAATAATTAAGATATACTAAATCTATAAATATATAAGCTAAACCTAGTAAAATTCTTATATTATTGACATCCTTTATCATTATGAAAACAATGTGTATTGGTTTTTTATAAGATTTTTATTTATTGAAATAAAGTTTAATTGACTATATTCTAGAATTCATACCTTGTAGCTTAATGGTTTTAAAAACTGTTCCATGAAGCAAGAGGTATCGTGTTCGATCTCTGGAATGGCTTCACAGTGGCCGGGCGAGTGTTTTAATACTGTCGCACCCGTGGGAGAGCCATGCTGAAGCATATGCTGACGCACTAATTGTGCCGGCTCGTCCGAACTGATACCACGAGCTCATAGAATACTCAGCGTGAAACGGTACTTGTACTGTGTTTCGCTGAGTGAGTGAGGATATAGGAGGTCCTAGAAGTGCCGCTCAAGCGTGTAAAAAATCGGCAACACAATCAATGCGCGGAATATGACGCGGTTGTTCATGGGCGGCGATGTTCTCTTACCATATAAGAGACCCACTTGCTACGTTGTCTACTATAGAATTTTACAAAATGCCTAAATTCTAAACTTACAGATGTGAAGAAAACAACTGCTGTACTTACTAAAAATATTTAGATCTAGGTACTGTAATTTAAACTTTGATGCCTATCTAAATTTAAGCCACACATGTGTCACATACATTACCATAACAAAAGGTGGCATTTAAATATTAATACCCTCAAAGGAAATTATTAAGTTTGTTGTTGGCCTTGATACAGTCACTTTATCCTCAGATGACCTCTAAGATTGCTCCAAAATGATCCTCTGAATGATTGAATGATAATGCCTTAGTATCTGTATAATAATCGCAGCATGTGGATTTTTAATGAAAATTATCATCTGATAGTTATTCTTCTCCATATACACTGTTCATGTGGTGCCTTCAGACAAAGCTATTATACACATGATAAACACATGTACCCATAATTTACAGTTGTGACACGATCCTTTAGGCGGCAGAACCATATTTGTGATACACTAAATAAATTGCCATGTTAAATATTTATTTATTTATTTATACGTAATAATTTCATTGCAAAGTTTGTTATCAAAACCCTAATGCACAATAGTTGAATTTTTTTATAGTATAGCGGACCACGGAGCAGGTGGGTCTGCGCCACAGTCCGCACATTGGTTGTGTTGCCGGCTTTTTACGCCACTTAAACGGCATTTTTAAGGGCCTCCGATATTCACACTCACTCAGCAAAACATAGTATAAGTACCGTTTCACGTTGAGCATTCTGTGAGCCCCAAGTGATACACACTTCGGACGAGCCGGCCCATTTAGTAGGTCCGCATATGCTTCAGCATGGCTATCCCACGGGAGTAACATTATTAAGACACTCGATCAGCCACCAGTGATCGCATAAATTATAAATTAAGTTACTGTCCGGACCAGGATTTGAACCCGATACCTCTCGCTTCATGATAGACCCATTAAACCACTTAGCTACGAGGCTCTCGAAAATCATTTAAATGAGATTTCTAAGGAAAACAATTAAATATGAAGAAATAAAAATTATTGCTATTGCATTTATTAGGCATATATATATATATATATAACTGTTATGTTTTCCTTATTTGTTTGTTGTTTATGGCGCATTATCCCCTTCGAACTAATTTTGCTATCCACATAAACAGAGTTTGTCTACACATCCACAGCTTTAGTACCAACACAAAATAAAGTTAGCTCGACGATTATTGCGTTATTCAAGCTACCTGCTCGAGCGGTCGAGGCAAAAAAGAAAGGAAAATTTTGTACAGCCTTGCCTTGAAGAACAAAGGCTTTTATGCTTTTACCTAGGTATAGTTATTCCACATCCCCGTAGGTGATACGTGTTATCTTTTAAGTACTATTAGTGCAGTTAATTATTTATTTATTTTTATTCTATAGCAGACAACAGAGCAGGTGGGTCTCCTATATGGTAAGAGAACACAGCCATCCATGGACAACCGCGCCACAGTCCGCGTATTGGTTGTGTTGCCGGCTTTTTACGCCACTTAAGCGACATTTTTAAGGGCCTCCGGTATCACTTCGCACGAGCCGGCCCAATTAGTGCATCAGCATGGCTCTCTCAGGTGTGTGACTGTATTAAGACACTCGGCCGGACACTGTCAAGCCCTTCCAAAAACCAAATAAATTATAATTTATAATTGTCCGGATCGGGATTCGAACCCGATACCTCTCGCTTCTTGGTAGACCGCTTAAACCACTTAGCTATGAGGCTTTAAAAAAGAATTTAATTAAGTACCTTTAGACCTAGACCAAGAAAGTCAGGAGATCAGGAAATATTCTTTTAAATATTATATGATTATACCAAATACTAGTGATATTTGGAATGGTTAAAGCTATCGTCTACGTGTCTAGTCGAAACGATGTTATTTAAATTACAAATAACTAATAAATGGCTGAATTATGAAATATACAACCTTGCCTCTAAGTTATGTGAGATAAAATATACATGAGATATATCTGAAATCTGAATCTATCAAAACATATTTCTTAGGAGAAAATTCACCTCCAAGTGTTCTCGGGTATCAAGCGAGTTTTTACTAAGAATTTGAGGCCTAGCACATTGCCATAATTGACACAATGTGATATTTGATTCAAACAAGTTATCCGGCTTTGGTAGGCTAAATATTACGCAAAAAATGACAAATGGCATTCACCCAATACCCTTGAACCAACTCGCGGTCACCAATAGCTGCTCCCGAAGCTTTGGTTACGTCTAGACTAGAACGTTCAACTCGAAGCAAGAACTAAGATGAAATTTATCTGAAAAAGTTGACAAATTACACCTAGGCACATTGTATATGTACTTACATAATTTAGGCTCGAACTCAAGTTAAAAGAACTACTATTACTGACATAAAATAATAAAATTTTAATTGGAATTTGGAATGGGAGGTTCTATGTTCGTTTCTGAAACATGGATAATATTATATGTAAGTACATACTAAAATTTGTTTATAGTGTATTTTAATATTATAGTTAGCTTACTACCTCCAGATACCCACAGACAATCGTTGCACTAGTGTTAGTTGCAAATTACATTAATCCGAAATCTGTCAACAGACAATTAATGATCAATTGTATCTAGGTGACTGCTAAACAATTGTTTTATTCCGCAATGGTTTCTTGTCGGTTTCATATTTTGACGATGATTTATGACCGTCGGACACGTGTTTTAATAACATTTATGACAATTATTTGTTAATGCAAATATTAGCTCGCATAAATTAAACCACTTCATTATTGTTTGTATTTTCCTTAATTTAATATATCTACGCCTCGGCTATTGAATGCTAGGTGTTCTACTAGAATATGATGCTTCATGAAACCCTCGTAGCTTAGTGGTCTTAAAGGCGAAGAGATATCAGGTTCGATGCCCAATTCGAATATTGATGTTCATTTAATTGTAATTAACATTCGGTACCTGGAACACCTTAGTAGTGCCCTTTGCTAGTGCTAGTGTTAAAATTATTGGGAGTGAAGTCAAAATTTCTAACAGTACGCCGGAGGGGGGTATATATCCCCAAAGTATAAATCAAGGTACAAGGTATATATCATGACATTATGATATGATTGAGTCCCCAAGTATGTAACTAAAGCATTGTTTTGATACATACTTATACTGGTACTGTGTTGAGTGTACATACTAGTACTGTTAGAGATTAAAGTTAGGTTGCCTGTGCATTTTTCAATACGCGAGAGGCCGAGAATGATAACTTGAGGAAGTTCGACATTCTTTTGGTTATGGGCTCTTGTGGATAGGATCTTCTAAAATTCTTAGTGCCACCCCCGAGGGTTCCACTTGGGACAAAAGATTCAAGGAGTCACTGTATTCGGCGAACGTCAGACGTTTTCTTTATCCCTTTGATGACAGAGGGGAGTTTTGTCGGCTGACGCCGTAAGATTTTAGTGGATGTTGCATGGCCAGTCTGCAGTTTCGGATACTTATCAGTGTGCGGACAACGGAGCAGATGGGTCTCCTTAGTAAGAGAACACCGCCGTCCATTAACAACCACAACGTCACAGCTCGCGCATTGGTTGCGTTGCCGGCTTTTTACGCCACTTAAACGGCATTTTTATGGGCCTCCGATATCCTCACTCACTCAGCGAGACATAGTAGAAGTAACTTTTCAAGCACAACTACCATTTCGCACTGAGTATTCTGTGAGGCCGTAGGATTACTTCGAACGAGCCGGCTCAATTAATGCGATAGCATATGTTTCATCATGGTTTTCTTTGTTTTTCCTTCTCCATTTGTTGCTTTTTTATCGTCTATCCAACTTTTCCAGGGCGTTCCCTTTTCCTCTTTTGTTAACGTGAAAACAAAATAATCTTTTACGTTCAATGGATTGCTATTTTGCGGAGACGGTTGTAAAATCACGACTATAGGAGCACAAGGCTTTATGCGTCGAACGAATGCAGTATTAACGTTAATAAATAACATTATTAACATGGGTAAATAATGTTAATTATTTGTTTTGCCATTATTTTATCTTTATATGATATCATGAATTAATATTCTTAAAAATTCCGTCTCAGGTATTTGTAATGTCGCCTTATGTGTTCACAGGAATGGCTAGAAAATGTACGGAATTAAAAGACTCTCAATCTCGTATACTAAGCGAAATATCATTAGAATAGCCATAAATCTAAAAATACCACACTATTGACAAGAAAATTACTCGTAAGTCATTTCATATATTGATAAAATTTACATTGTATGGTATGTACCTGCATTTTGTGAACACATCATTATTATATATTCTTTTTGAACAGATGCGATAAAAATTTAATTTAAACTTAATTTAAATTAAATTAAATTTAAACCCTAAATGGCAAATTTACCATCGGCAAAAAGTTATGATTGACGCTTGGAAATAAGTACAAATAATACGTGCAGATCTATCTATGAAACACCGTAGACCAGCTCTCATAACTCCATTTTCAATATATTCTTGAACAACTGTGCCTCCTTCAGTGTCTACCCTGATATGACGAAGGCACCCAATGCACTGGAATTTTGGCAACTCAAAAGGTACTGTTTATCATTCAATTGTTGACGTTATTGAGAATGAGTGTATATGTGTATGGAATTCGAGCGAACCCAACCAAAGTCAATTGACTACGACGCTTTAGGGAGTTTGTCGTTAAATCGACGGACGTTACATGAAATTTACACTCTATATGTAATTATTGTTATGAGAACGATCAGCTTCTACTATTGAGTCATTAATAAAATATCCGTTATGTCCTTCGGTAATCTTGTTTTTTATAATAGGCGTCAGCTTTAATTAAAAGTAAACATGAAACGCAGATAAAACTCCTTTCATTTATAATGAAAGAGTAAACCCAGACTTGTTACCTCGAATTTATTCTATTGTCTAAGAAAACTTTAAGCGTCAACATTCATCACTTCCATTAAAGATTTCAAACATCTGCCTTCATTTCTTTTGAAAACAGAAACTTTATAATGAAGTGTTATTTAAAGAAAATCCTTGTGGTTGCCACCAGCAATTTCTTACAGACGGAGGTCCTGATTTTGAATACCCCAAAAAGACAATGAAACAGTCATTGATAATTTTATTCGCACCAAATGTTTACGGGGTTTAGTTAAATCTATATATAATAAGCGGTTATCATAAAAAAATGTCTAATAGAAATGAAATTTCTGTGTCCAATTATGATCATATACAATTTTTCTTGTATAATATAATTAATATTCAACGCTGCGGTTGCGTAGCCGGCTTATTACGCCGCTTGAGCGGTATAATTCCACGGGTCCTCGATTTCCTCACTTACTCAGCGGAGCACAGTACAAGTTCTCTTTCCCGTGGTATCACTTCGAATTTAATACATGTTCGTTTGATTATAGAGAATCGAATAAAATAGAGTAATTCATTTAGCTATTGTTTAAATACCGTTATAAATGCGCCACCCACAGCCTGTACAACCTTGCTGTAAGTATAATACACAGTGTTGCCCAAATCCAAGACCAAGACTAGACTTAGCTAATCTTGGTCTTGGTCTTGCAGCAAGAGTCTTGCAATTACTTATTAGACTATTGCTATTTATTGAAGTTTACTCAGCCCTGCAAGACGCAAGAGTCTTGCAGGCTTAGTCTTGTTCTTGCGTAAGTCTTGCAGGGTCAGTCTTGGTGTTGCGTCTTGCAGAAATTAAGCGGTCTTGGTCTTGGATTTGCAAGACTGACTGCAAGACTGACTGCATTGATTTGGGCAACACTAAGAATACACTGCATCGTTGTGCTCTTACTACGAGTAGGCAGTATAATGTCTCATTGTGGCGAGAACAAAGATTCTTAATGCGTTTTGTGACTGCGTGGGATGTGATGACATTTATTTTTCATTTAATCGGCGCGGTATATCCTCTAAAAATATTTATGCGAACATTTTTTTCTTACGTATTACTTAAAAGCCGGCAACTCATCCGTGCTTCATTTGTTAAACACGCAAGGACCGCTTATACTTGGTAATTCTTCTCGCTTGTCTCTCGAATTTTCATTTAAAAAAATTGGGTGTAAATACATATTCTTAAATAAGTAATGATATTTTTAGTACATTGGACGTCTTATTATGTTTATTATATATGTAACATCCGAATTGTTTCAAAAACTGTAATTATAGAACTGTTGTCATCTTATGTGATATTCTATAATAATTTGATATTACCAATGTTTTTTATAACTTGCTGTAATTTAATGGGAATATATATTTAAGTGTTTGTACACGTTGTTATGTTATACCGACCACAAATTTAAATGGTTAATGCAAATGAGTGAGTGACGTGCGTATGCACCTCACGCGCTTCGACTTTCGCAACAGCACCTCGGTATAACTCAGATTGTACGTTGACTTGAAGGTTGGAAGGAGGTAAAATCCACAAGGGCGTGCGTGAAGACTCGCATTTCGGATTGTTTTATATAGACATTCTCAGCTGGAGCTATTTTCTTTCTTCTATAGTAGATAACGGAGCAGGTGGGTCTTCTACATGGTAAAAGAACACCGCCGCCAATAAACAACCGCGCTCATTGGTCGTGTTCCCGGTTTTAACGCCGCTTAAGCGGCATTTTTATGGGCCTCCGATACCATCACTCACTCTGCGAGAGACGGTACAAGTACCGTTTCACGCTGAGTATTCTGTGCGCCCATGGTATCACTTCTTCGGACGAGCTAGCCTAATTAGAGCGTCAGCATGGCTCTCCCACGGGTGTAAAAGTAATTAATAAGTAATAGAATAAAATAAGTTGTCCGCGAAAAAAAAACCATTATAAATTGGTTTTCCATATCTAAATTCTACATTTATATATATAAGGTCCAATGAAAGCAAATAACCCTTTTTTCAAATCGATAAATAAATATAGGTACTTACTCAAGTTTCTATTTAAATCTAGAATTTACAGATATAAAGTTCGTGCTTGAAAATTCACCCATCCATTACCGTCATCGAATCTAAAGTCCTCACAATCCTCGCGTTCGTTTTATTCACTCAAATAAATAGATCTTGATGTAAAGTAGCTTTAATTTAAGTATAATTTAGTCGCATCTTCGTATATTTGCCCGCATTGTCAACACAATACGTTTTAATTGGCTTCATAATGCAAATATTTATTGAGAAATCGATATGGCTAGCTACACAAAATGCTAACTGAAAAATAGAACACAACAAAGGAATCTTGACATAAATTGTCAACTTTCATTTGGAAAACTAATAAACAAAGAAACACTCACCTGTAACGTGTGTATAGTATTTCAAAAATACAAATTTATATGATCCAAGTAATAAATAACATTTGTCATATCGCTAATCTAACAGTTTTAAAGTAGGAAGTCGTCTTTATCGCAAGTTGGCATTTTTTATTACACTTTGCGATATTCCTACGAACGTATGGATAATTTTACTTCCTTATTTTACATACGTGATAATATCTTTATTTTATAAAATATTCAAATAACATTATTTTATATTAATATTAGGTGAATAATTTAATTTTGTCATCATGTGTCATAATGAGTTCTTAGTTTATAAGATGTTTAAAAACCGCTGTGTTCAATCCTGTGAGATTTGAGTTTTTTCAAAATCAAAGATTATATAATGAATCTAACGCTAAGCTAAATTTGAAATTAATTATAATATTAGACGAAACGCTAGGTAAGGTATTTTATAAAACCGAAATCAATTAGTAATAACTGGAATATCTTCGCAATTATTATTAATAATTGATAAGTTTTAAAATGTATCCATGCGGTATGCGGTGTGAATTTGCGCCACAATTCCGATATTTCTGAAAACCTAATTCTATTCTCTTAATAAATGAAGTGTTAGTAGTCATACATATCTGAGAGCCTCGTAGCTTAATAGTTTTAAAAGTGCAGCGAGAGGTATCGGGTTCTATTCCCGGATTTAATTTATAATTTATTCGGTCTCTGGAAGGGTTTGAAAGTAGCCAGGCGAGTGCCTTAATAGTGTCGCACCCGTGGGAGAGCCATGCTGGAGCATATGCTGACGCACTAATTGGGCCGGTTCGTCCGAAGTGATGCCACGGGTTTAAATAATACTCAGCGTGAAACGGTACTCGTACTATGTTTTGTTGAGTGAGTGAGAATATCGGAGGCCCTTAAAAGTGCGCCTTAAGCGGCGTAAAAAGCCAGGAACACACCACATTGGCTTTGCATATTTAAGTACATAAAAATCACTGATCCTAAATGAGTACGCAACCGCCTTGTTAGACGTTACGAGCCACTTATGCGATGCAGTCAAAATAAAATTTGACCAAGAAATAAACACTTGACACATTCTTGCTGTGCCTATAATGTGACTGTAACTAGTTTAGATTTAGACGAAACAGAATTATGAAACTTTTTTAGCTGAGAACAATGCAATCTGCGCAACAATCATTCGTACGATAAATGGTTGTTTCTTTTACAAATTCATCCATTAAAATTATTCAAAAGGCAAAATGGAAATACTTCGCAAACATGACCCAAATGTATTGTTCCGTATTCCTTTTGAAAGTCGAATTATCATTGTACGCTGTCGTTTCACCAGTCATCAGCGCTCAAATAGCTGGAATAATTCTTTTGATACATTCACGTGTAGATGTTAGTGTTGTTGATGCGCTCCAACTTCGCCAGTTTGTCCCTTTGGCGTTGCGTTGAGATGTCGGCTCCCTCAGCAGCTTCGTTTGGATTAATACCTGCAGGTGAATTCCATCATTGAACATGGAGGCGGAAATCAAAGTTTCATTCGTATCACCTACATGTTTCTCTTTTTTTATAGTATAGCGGACAACGGCGGGGCTCTCTTACCATAAAGGAGACTCACCTGTTTCGTTGTCCGCTATACTGTAAAAAAATAAGGGCCTCACTCACTCTACGAAACACAGTACAAGTACCGTTTCACGTTCAGTATTCTGTGAGCCCGTGGTGTCACTTCGGACGAGCCGGCCCAATTAGTGAGTCAGAATATGCTTCAGCATGGCTCTCCCATGGGTGTAAAAGTAATTATTAAGTAAAAGAATAAAATAAGTACCACCCACGTACCACAATTGAGTTTTAAGACATCTAGTGCTGCGTTCCAACGCTCTGTAGAAGCAGCTGCAGTGCTTTTCCAAAACATTACGACTTGGTGACCTATAAAGAAGCATAGGTATATTTATAGGTATAAATGGCCGGCAACGCACCCACTACAGGTCTGGGGATATCTATGGGTGGCCGTTCGCTACGTCTCACGATTTTCAACAAAAAAAAACCTATACTCCGATAACTCATTAAATAAATGCTCGTGAAATATCAATTGGAATTGAAATGCCATAGTGGCTTTATAGTCTTCATAATTACGAAATATTATTCAATAACTACGCTTTTATAGTGTGTGAAGAATTAATTCAAAATGGTTCCTAATTTAAAAATTAAGATTTAAAATATTTGCTCCTTTGCCTAATAAGTTTAGTTAAATGAATATGTTATATTTTTAGATTATAATGATTTGCTACGGCATTAAATTGGCCCTTACCTATCTAATCTGATACACACTTAATTCGCAGTCCACGTCCGCGTTTATCCCGACGTCGCATAGAATTAAACTCGGCGTTCGCGCGTAACAAAGCAATAATTCGAAGCGAAATTTTAGATTTACGTGCAAATATTTTGTGCCCCGTTCAATTTCATGACAAACGTCCGATCGCTGATTTTATTAGACAGGCTTTATCGGCGCTATCGCAGAAACGAGACGTATCTCACGTTTTATTATATAGCATACATCTATTGTACGTTTTATTTTTATTTATTTCTCAAGTGTTTACCCAAAATAACTTACATTCTATACTGACGGCTAGAGAAGAACACAGACTTTCTAGGCATTTCGCTTATGCATTTTAGCATTCACTATACATAAACTAAAAGTTTTTTTTATTATTTTTTTATAGAATCGGTGGCAAACGAGCAGTAGGCTCACCTAGGGCGAGCGGTTCTCCGCCCAGCCCTTGCAGAGCCGCTACTGCTTTACCGGCCTTAAGGAATGTGTACTCTTTACTTGAAAGTCCCTTCGTCGTATTGCAATTACTTTTATGGTTTTAATTAGTAGTTTCCAGTGATTTTGTTTGTAGATATTGTAAATAAATAAAACGTTATATGAATTTTATTTTTCTATATATACAATATTAAATACTTAAGTCACCGTCAAAGGAGTTTTATACTAAAGAAAATCTTTTGCCGTAATAGCAATACTTACACAATATGATATTTATATACTATCTATAATAAATAAATAAAAAAGCCATTATTAATTTACTATTGATACCAAGTTTCTAAAAAAAGTAAGTAGTATGCGAATAAAGTTTATGGAACGAGTCCACAAGTAAAGAACCACAAGAATAAAGGTCTCCAAGGTGTATGATAGATATAGCACAGTATAAAGTGGTCATATTTTTCTATTTTATTTCCTGTCTATATATTACATACTATATATTTTATAATGAATGTTGTAGATAGCTAAGATCTGAGCGTTTGTATTTTTCATATTTTTATTTATTAAAAGACCTCCTTGACATAAATAACAATAGTCATTAAATTAAAATAATCATTATTATAAATTAGCGGTTCGTGCACGGTGGCAACATTGATTTCATGTTCAATGACATAATTATTAAATACATAATTATTACTGTCATTTCCACTGACATATTTGTGGCTCTACATAGGGACCCAATGCACTGCGGCCTATGATACGAGTAAGGTCGGTACGTTTAGAAAAGTAAACTTCTAAATAATTTATTTTTATGCGAATTATTGTAACAGCAAACATTAAAAGTTTTCCGTTAATAAATAAAGAGCATTTATATTTTGATTTAAGCCTCTGATGTATTTTTTTATTGTTATAGTTGTGATTGTGTACTTAAACTCATTCCACCCTAATGTAATATAACATAAAATCTTTAATTTATCAGTGAATATGTTTTTTAGTATAGAGGGCTCCGGAGAAGGCTGGTCTCCTCTATGCTTTTGACGAACAATTCGAGCACAGTAGCTTACAGGATCGGCGAATTCGATTCATGTTGCATATTTTCTACAAAATCTAATTATTTACTTAATTAATAATGAAAAAAATATTTTTAACTATATAAATAATTCAATTGGCTGTACAATCACAGATCAGTATTAACATATTCAATCTGATGAGCAATCTGTGGTCTATTTTTATTTCAATAGTTTGATGAATGAAATTTTAAATGTTTATCTAGAGTTATGTCTGTCACGTGTAGTGTATGACGCAAAATGAGTAGTAACCGTACGAAACAGCTAAACAGGTCGAAGAAAATTTATTTTTATCCTTTAAGCACCCTGGGTGGGCTGCTGTGCATTCAAAATACTTTTAAGAATATCAATAGTTAGTAACTTTATAGTAGTCTGTCTATATTTGAGAGCGTCGTAGCTAAATGGTTTAATAGGTCTACTATGAAGCGACAGGTATCGGGTTCGAATTCCGGTCCGGACAATTAAAACTTATAATTTAATTTATAATTTATCCGGTCTCACACGTCTATCCGGTTTCACAGTGTCCGGGCGAGTGTCTTAACTCGTGGGAGAGCCATGCTGAGAGCATATGCGGCCGCACTAAATAGGCCGGCTCGTCTGAAGTGATAGCACGGGCTCACAGAATGCTCAACGTGAAACGGTAATTTTACTGTGTTTCGCTGAGTGAGTGAGAATATCGCAGGCCCTTTAAAATGCCGCTTAAGTGGCGTGAGAGGCTCACAATATAACCAATGCGCGGACTGGCGCGGTTGTCGATGAGCGGCGATGTTCTCTTCGCATATAAGAGACCCAGTAGCTCCGTTGTGCGCTATACTATATAAAAAAAATTAATGGAATGGTGCGACGTGATACTTGAAACACTGCAAGACAATTAAAATAATAATTGAAAGACAAATACACACACAAATTTATAGTTAATGCACGTTTGTCGAACAATTGGAAACTAGTCATTCTAATACATACAGATTAGTACACGTGAAAATGAGTTTGTTTTGTGCCCATACATTTTGAAAACGGTAGAGAATTTCTAGCTAGAAAAAATGCTAGAAAATTCTATTAAAAATTGGTAGATGGATTTAAGTTTCTTAGTCGTGGTGCAGGCTAGGCTAAGTTATTTTCCTCTTGTCGATTTTCTGAATCTCAATTCGGGCGCTACGGTTCGGCGACGTCCGATATCTAAGTGGTTTATGGCTGTACGTGTCGGGGGTAGTGAATTCTAGGCCGTCGGCTCGTTGGAATTCACATCTGCTGGACCACCGCTGAGAGCTTTTCGCCATACTGCACATTAACTATGCATTAATAATCTCATAATTCAGTAGAAGTTATTGACGATATCTATAGCGATTTGCTGGAATTTATTAAATAATGGCCACCGTTTCGAAGTGAATAAACACAAAACCATGTAGTCTCCTAGCTCCAATGGTGAGATATTAGAAATTGTAGGATTCTATAAACATTGAGGAGAGCTATTTATTCCGTTGAATTGGATATTATGGCGTTGGAGGGTGCGTTATCTCGGGGCAGATAGCGGGGGCGAGAGGCTGCCACGCGCTCGACGCCACCGAAGACTGAAGAGTAGCGGCGTACGTCAGTTGGAATCGGAGCGACGCACGGGCCGACCGCCTCGCGCCGTCACGCGACCCGCGATTCTACCCTCGCACATACACGTACCTCGATGCGGGAGCCCTGGCGCGTCAGACCCCCATTTTTTAGCACAAAGTTTATCGACCCCATATCAACCCCTGTATAGGCGCTCCCTATTTCTCGCCCCCAACCTCGTCGGCGAGTTCTGCTCTCCGCGAACTGTGTCACGACTTTACCTCATCCGACTGACCAAGTTCCTTTCCCTTTGTTTTGGCAGTTGAAAGTAGTGGCAGCGGCGGTCACTTATCCTTGGTGGCCGGAAAATTCCAAATAGCGAATTTGCGACCGGTTTCGTCACCGTTATCTATATTCGGGTCAATTAGGGGCTGTGAACCATGACACTGCGTTGACATTGACACACTGTTCTTCCCGAGTGCGTATGGTGGGTGAGTTGCAGTGGTTTTGGGATCGTGGTGCACATGGTGCGGTGAGGGCAGTGGGTTTGCGTACCGCTGCCGACTTTGTAGTCTGTTCCGGCTGGAATGCGAGCTGCTCCTAATCTAACTAGGTATGGTAATTACTTCTAATTTGTAATAAATAATGCTTTTTAAACCAATTCTAACATGATGTTATAACTTAGGCTTTCCACTCACGTAGAATAATGTCTTTGTCTTTTCCAATAGCATATAACAACGTATATTTAACTTATACACAATACTATACAAAATTCATCATATAAACGACTAAAGCATTTGACCACGAAACTCGACCGCGATTATAGACATTTTTAATAACTACCAATTAAGGTGTTGTGTCTTTAACATGTGTGTATATCTCTCTGTCGGTGGCACCTCCTAAATATATGGACCAATGTTTGCAAGCTGTCGAGATTATGATAGCTCGTAGCTTCAATTTGGGAAAATCTTTTCATTTATTTATGAGATGTCTCTCAATTTACTAAATTATCATGTCGGTGGCTGTATTCGTTTTATTTAAGATGAAAACCTAGGAGATTAAAGTTTTATAGCCTCTTAATGCCACAAATGGAAATTGAAAAATGTGCATTAAATTGGCATTTATCATTACGCAATCTTCCATGCGGCAAATACATTTTAATATCGTTTAATTAATTAAATTGGTTTAGCAATTAAGTCCTAAATGGAATAGATAACTTTATTCGCCAATGGAAAAAAGATGAAAAGTATCGGTTCTTTTTCATTTATTTTTGCTCTTTTATATCGATGTAAAATGTAATGAAGGCGTTTCTAATTAAAATACTTTTATCAGCTTAATTTGAGAATACTCCTGCCCTGAGCGTGCTTTAATAAAGCTTGTGCCGTTTGGGAGCAATCAAGCCTCATATTAGTAATAGATTAAGAATCGGTACCTGGAATTCGAGTTGTTTACTTATATAAATATGTAAATAATTAATAATATAAGTAGTAATAGTGACTCTTTTGTGGTAATATTAAGTATATTTTAGTAGTAGTATAAGTTGTCGTAGTGTCAGTCTTTTATATTTGCCATTTACTTAATTAGAGATTCTAATACTTGCCGGATCTTGCGTCTGTGCAATAAATAAAATAAATGTCAATTTAAAAAATATGTTCTGCAAATCCTATCCTTCCTTATTCTCAGGTTGTTTATATAATTAATTTGTAGTTTCGCAAAATGTCTATTGTATAATTATTAATAAAGAGTTATAATTTGTAATAATTCTAAGTAATATTTATATAAAACTAGTTGCATAGTATTTCAAGAAAAAAATTGTTGTAACTATGATTAAGCAAACCTGTTCTATCGTCGATTAATGATCGTTTAATTGCTTGAGATTGGTCTTCGGTGAATCTAAACGTACTAGGAAACGAGCTATTGTATACGTAGGCATTTGATAGATTCGGCGTATTAAATTAAAATATGATTACCGAGAGGGGTTAGCAACTGCTTTTGATATGGCATAAACAATCTAAATAATGTATCAATTAGCTTAAGAGATGCATAATTTATGAATACGAATTTCCAATGTAAGAAGAAATAATTGAATTGCAATCAATCGTGTACAAAAATAATTTTTGACTGTTAATTGATATTCAAACTGATATTTCGTTACCATATTGAGGACTTGTAATAAATTTTGTTGGTACTTGGTTTTAATATATGCCACCGTGTCAGGGTATACTTTTAATTATTAAATATGAAGGTCAAAAATTATTATTTAATGTGCGCCCGTGTTTCGTTTAAATAATACGCCTTAGAAAGTAGCGACTATCACGAAATAGCCATGATGTCATTCGTGTTTATTATTTGTCCGTATTATTTAATCATTGAATAACCAATACAATGGCATGTTCAGTGATAGTGTGATACAAACACACTGACATAATCATTTTGACGCTAGCTAGCGTGGCGATGGCGTCAATTTTAATTGGAATGACTACAAATTAATATAGCTATAGGACACTAATATCACTTTACAAGAAAACAGTTAACGTAATCAAATGAAGTCTTTGTTGAGTGTAGATTCACATCGACCACTAAGTATTTGTTAATATCAAATGCATTTATCAGTCAACAGACTATCTGATGTCATCCCCGTAAATTGATGAATTAAACTCAAAAAACACAAAAAGTGCATCAGGTTATTTTTTTCGTATAAAATGTATTTTAAATAAATGAACAAAACCGGGTGTATTATACACACACAGTACTGCTTAAACAAACATAGAATTACTGTAGAAAAACGAAAACTAAATGACCACTAATATTTAGACAAAATGTTAAAAGTGACTCAAACTAGGTGACCTATAGCGATAACATGCCTTGATGACATTAATTGTATCCTGTCCCATTACCATAATAGCATATAATACATTTTATACGTATCACATTGATAATATAATGTGGACAATCAAGGCGTTTTATTCTATGAACCAGGAACCAGCTGCTCAGAAATATTTCCTAACCATTGCGACTGAGGGATTGTCAAGAAAAGAGTTTGCTTCAATTACTGTCGATAATGTGCATGTGCGCTGGTTTTTGTAAGAGGACGTCCTTCCCGTTTGTCTCATCTGTAACCAAAAATGTACAATAAAAATGAAACCTTGACAATGTCTATACATTTAAAAATGTATTTTATTATTATTAAATAATCTGTAGATTCTCATTAATTATACCCAGTAATTGCCGATTTGGTTAACGTAGGTATTATTTCTATCGCGTGCACAAGTATCACGCAAGGTATTTTGTCCATACAAAAACTACTTACTATGAAAATGTATTGATCGTATGTCACTAAGCTTTTCATGAGTTCTACTATTTTTTTATGAAATTTTTGCAATCAAAGATTTGTTCACGATCAAATTCATACAGTGACGCTTCAAATTTATAGAAGTGTCGCATTTGGTTTGGCAAACATTCAACGAAATATTGACTTTTGTATACGAATGTAACTGGAATTGAGACTGAATATGTATCTTTTGGCGTTCGGTTTCTTTGCTTAGGTAATCACAATATTCTCAGGAGTCAGAGATATTTCTTTTCGCTGTAATGGTATTAGATGTTACTTTTATTGTAATAATTCCTTAAAAAAACGTAATTCCAGAAAATTTCCAAGATAATGTAAGAAAAACAAAACAGTACTGAATAAATAGCGGTGCTCTGGGCGTTCAAGTAGCGTGAACCGTTGAGTTCGTTGTTTATAAAACGTTTTAACTATGCATGAATAAAATTACACTTTATCTGAAACCTGATTATGTTTATTTTCTTGGTTATACACACTTTGCATACATATATATATATATATACCTAAGATATATTTCATTTTCTTTACAAGTTAAATTAGCAAAGCTTACATTTCTCTGTTTAGCAGTAGTACAACTAAGATAATTATTAGTAGCCTCATAATCGTCAAGGATTTCATGCCATGAATCTTACACTACCACTTACACACGCAAAACAGACAAACCTTATCGATTACCTACATAGCTTATTTCCGCGGAGTAGCTTCCCACTATTAAAATAATATTCGCAATTTCTTACGGGCCTAAGCGGCTCGGCTGTAGCGTGTATCACGCAAAAACGGAATCTGGAAAGTATATTTAAAATAGGTTCAAAGTTTTTATTACGAACACAGTGTGACGTTCATAGCGTAAATATCTCCAAGCCAATCATTCAAGAAGCCAAGAGTGCTCAGTAGGTCGAAGCGATATTTCCCTTCTGGCTATCGCTTGCAACTCTATAAAGCCCAAATTCGGCCTCATCTGGAGAATTGCTTTTACCTCTGGGCGTGAGCTCCTAAATATCAGCTTCTCCTTCTAAGTCGCATTCAGCGTAAAGCGGCTCGAATCGTCGACCACCAGATACTTTTAGATCAGCTTGACTCTTTGTCGTTGCGTAGAGATTTTGCCTCCTTTATCATCTTCTATCGTATTTATGACGGGGAATGTTCTGTTTGGATTAATTTCATACAAAGTTAATCCGAATACAAATTTTCATCCGTATCACCTCTATTTGTCATTCGACAACTAAAAAAGAATATGAGCGTACCTAGATCAAATAGGCCGACAACGCACCCGCGGCTTGTGCACCGCTTATCCTAGGTGAGCCTCCTGCTTGTTTACCTTCCCGTTTTCATAAAAAAATATAGAAACTATTTTAACCTCGACTAAAAAAAACTATTTTTCGTAATTAATATTGAACGTCTTCTTTACACGAAGTTAAACTGAATCCGAAACTTGTACGAAAATCCACGATCAACTAAATACCGTCGTATATAACACTTTCATTAAAGTTGAAATAATAAAGTTTCTCTATTGCGGTCGTTTCTTTTTAACTTTGTATCCCTCTTACCGAGGCCCTAATCCAATTTTCTAAACTCATCTTGTCTTCGTTACGTTAAAGTTGATCTTTTAGCTAAAGCAGGAATTTTGATGCGGAATTAATATTTAGCGCGCAATGAATATGGCGTTTCTAAAGATATTAGAGTACCTCCTTTTTTTACAATTAACAAGCTTACTTAGTCTTTGAAATATTGAATTTCCGATTTATAATTACTTTATGCACATATATATATACACATCACATATTGCTTTTATAAATTAAAATTAAAAAAGATGAGTTTTATAAATATACTTTTAGGGTTTATGCGTATCTCCTAGAATAATAGATCTTATTCTATGACTTTTGATTTTTTGTTATTTTAAAAGTTATGTAGGTATTCAAGGCGGATTTTAGCTGTAGCAAGTTATGAAGATTGATTTGTTCATTTATATATGTTTTATAATTAACGTGTCAGGATATTTTTTAATTTAATATTTTCTATACAATTGACTTTGACACTAATATTTTGTGTCAAGTAATTCTACGTATACAATATAATTGATCATATTTGCAATCAATAAAAATTCTAAATGATTCATGAATGTCAATACTAGTTAGATTTTATGTCGCTCGCGCATAATTTAAGCTTAGAATTTTATGCTTCATTCTTACTTGGAATGCGCCACACAAGAGAATCGTAGATAAGGGTAAACCGAAGAGATTTATTTTTTACTAGCTGAGAGCTGTTATTTTTTTGGATGCTTCTATTGAAGTAAGTTATATTTCATATAAGACGAGGCTTCCTTTTTTTATTCTTTTAGTATATTCAACATTTTACTGTTGCGTTTTTGTACTTCTTTGGTTGTTATAGAAAAAATGGTTATTATAATTATATTATAGAAAGGGAGTAGGATATAGAAAATTAAATAAAACTGCTTATTTATTTAAATAAACTTTTTAAACCAAACACAAACGAATGATCTTATTCGCATACAGTTGTTTTATGTTGATAAGACAAGATAACGCGAAGAAAAACAAACCGGCTCTTGTAACACGTTTTGGTTATCGCTGTTAAAACTCTAAGTAATGTGCTAATTATTAATCAATCGAAGCGGTCCCTTGTAGCGGAATAGGCTACATACGGATGTTTTGTTTGCTAGTCGGATTTAGTTCCCAACTTCTTTCTGAATGAATTTCTAAGCATCGTTCATTATTCGAGGGGCGTATTGCTGAACTATCGGTTATTGGGCGTGTATTAAAAGTGTAACGCACGTATTGGGGATGATTCTGTGTAATGTATGAGTGCTGTGCGATTTATCGATTCAACGTAATTTACCTGAAAAACGATTGTAAGTGGAGGGCGGCACGCGAGCCATTATGAAATAGCGATGGATGAGCAATTTTATTTTAAATTTTTATTTTGCTACAGAGCGTTTTTGGTCAACAATCTCTCTATCTGAAGTTATGTAACGAATGCCTCATAGGAAGCTGTGTCCAAATTGAAGTTATAATTTTTTAGTTTTGCTCTATATTATGTATTATGATTGTGTCTATAAACAAACATTGAAGTCCTATTTCACCTATTTGATAACTCGATGAGTGAGACGTATAGGCTGGAGACAGTTGACTTATTAAGTTATATAACGTTACGTTATGCGGCTGTTCATGACTTTAAAATTATCAAATAATAATACGTTACAGACAATAACAAAAGGCCTATTCCTATGTTTAAAACTGACACACACATTGAAAATAAAATTCAAGAATTTTATAAACAGTACTAAGTTAAGAAAGCATATTACAACATTAACCAGTACGTACAGACACACGGCTGTACAAAAGAATGAGGGTGTTGTACCTGTTTCAGCACTATTGTCCAGCTTAGTTAACAGTTACTTAGATATGTCCGCTCAGGGTAGACGCCAACGGGCAGTCTCAACAACGCGGTATTTATTGTAATAATAGTCGTGTAGTAATTGCCAAAATAACATACAAATGAAACCACCTTCTATTGTGACCCCAATAGTCCTGTGCTACACATACCAAAAGTGACCCCGACGTGATCCGTGTAAGTGACCTCGCGCGCGTGTGATAGAGACTGGTGCTTTGTGTGACTGATAATTGCTATAAAAACACAGGAACCACCCATACCTAAACAGTGCGTAGAAGACAAAGATGCATGGAATTATGCACAAGCACCAACTGGTATCTTTTAAACTAGCAAACATAAATGAACAAACTATTGTTAATTTGACTATTAAAAAAAATAAACCTTATGAGTTTCTTGTTTGTTCTTCTCTTAAAGTAATATCTTTCGAACCAGTGGTAGCTTTTCTAATACTTGTACCAATTTGAATAAAAATTATAATAAAAAAGACCTTAGGGTACCCTATTATACCCAGCCTTTTGTAAACGCCAAAGGCATACAGTGGACCTGCGGATAGTTTGTTCCCGGATCAATCATCAGTGCACGCGCGGCGTAAACACGTGACCGTTACCCGTAGCATTCGAAATTTTAAAACACGGCGTCACTGCTGTATGCACGTTTCGTAGGCTAAATTCATAGCCTGACTCAGCTGTGGTTTGTGTTTGAGATGTATGAGTCGGCCGCGTGTCTTGGTCTGCGCATGCGAATCAATCTGGGAAACAGGTACATATTTATATTTATTGCATTCCTTTCACTCCCTACTAATTATAACCCCAAAAAGTAACCGATAATGCCTGTAGTGGTGTTCACGAGTCGAATTGCTAATTCATGTCGGAAACAACAACTTGGCAATGTAAATTCTCAAAGTTTACCACTCAATTTTGGCAAATAGTTGTTTTTTTTTATAATAACGGACAACGGAGCACGTGGGTCTCTTATATGGTGAGAGAAAACCGCCGCCGATGAACAACCGCGCCACATCCGCGCTTCGGTTGTGTTGCCAGCATTTTACGCCGTTTTTAGAGCCTTTTTAGTTTTAAGAGCCTTCGATATCCTCACACACTCTGCGAAACGCAGTACAAGTACCGTTTCACGCTGAGTGTTCTGTGAGCCCGTGGTATCACTTCGGATTCTATGATTATTTTTGCCTTACATACATACATATTCTATAAACATGTAGTAGGTGATATTTAAATTACGATATGTGTTAGAAATTAGTGTATTGTATAATATTTTGTGTAATAATTTTTGCCGATTGATATTACATCAATAAAGGCACGTATTGTAGTTAAAAATTAATTGTAATGATATAAAAAATGTGTTTCAGTCTTGGAACATTTATGTGTTTGATTTAACTATTGCCTGGGGCTTTCCTAAAACCATATTAATTTAATCAAAAAGAGATACACGTGACGTATAATTGAAAAATTTCCTATTTGAATTATAGAGATTTTTTTACTGTATAGCGGGCAATGATTCAGGCAGATCTCCTCTTATGGCACGAGATCATTGGACCACAATCCGCGGTTTAGTTGTGTTGCCGGCTTTTTACGTCGTTTTTCACGGGTTTTCGATATTCTGACTCAATCAAATCACAGTACAAGTAAAGTTTCACCGATCACCGTTACCACCAGATCTGTGAACCCGCGGTATCACTTCGGATGAACTGGCTCATTAGTGCGTAAGCACATGCCTCAGCATGACTCTCGTGTAAGTAACACAATTTTAAAACATTCGCACGGCCACTGTCAAACCCTTCCATAGAACCAACAGATTATAAATTTAATTTTTTTATTCAGACCAGAGTCCGAACCATGTACGCCTTACTTCACGGCAGATTACAAGACCGTTTGGCCACATTATCGTAATTCAATTGACCATTATTTTTCCACACGCCACTGTCGTTTTTATTTAATCTTTAATGAAAATTAATAACGTAATATTTATATTATTACATACATATAACATAACTAATAACTTTCTAGTGAAACGTGTTATTTTGCAGCTTTACTATCTGAGTGTAATTTCTTAATTCATCAGATAATTTTGAGTTCCTTCGAGGGCCCCATAGCAACAGTTTGTGTGCCTAAAGTAGTGGGGGCGTTGCTTCGTTTGCCACTTCCTTGTTCGGCATGAGCTGCGTTCTGGCAAGGTCAAGGCACTTCTTTGTCTCTAGTCCGTATAAATACAATTATATATGTATCCACTTTACGTCTATAATGTTATTGCTCTTTTTTTGAATATATGTTACATACATAGCTTTCTCTGTGTATACATACATTCATATTTAACGTATGTTAGAAGAATTATACTGTGATAATATTTAACTCAAATTTCTTACAGTTCTTTCTTATTTAGTTTTCAAAGCGGGTACTTACTCGTCATTGATGAAGTATTCTTGTATTCTTTACTGTTACCGGATAAAAAATGCAAGAGATACTTTTAATCCAACGCGACTGGTCAAACAATATCACCATATATCAGCTAGTGACGAGTAAAAAAGAAACGCGCGGGTCCAATTCTCCACTTAGGCACACGGGACTTTTCATCGAATAACTCTTCATACTTTAACCACTGCTGAAAAAAATTATGCATTGTTAGAATTGCCTCTGTTGGTAGCATCATTTTATTAAAAAGTTTTAGATTAAGTGCATAATTTTATGATATCATCTTTTAAAATAAACTCTGGTGAACGAGACTGAATAATAATAGTTTCTAGACTCGGCTATGAAAGAATGAAGCTGGAAAGATAATGTATTTTGTTTAAATATGATATCCTTTTTATCTTGAATATAGAGATAAGTAGGTTTTTAATATTTTTTATTTTTTGTCGTATAGCGGACAACGGAGCAGATGGGTCTCATGTAGGTATATATGGTAGGAGAATACCGCCGCCAACCAACATCGCTACAATCCGCGCATTGGTTGTGTTGCTGGCTTTTTACGCCACTTAATCGGCATTTTTAAGAGCCTCCCATATCCTCACTGGCTCAGCGAAACACAGTAGCACCGTTTCAAGTACTCACGTTGAATATTTTATAATTATTATATTTAGTTGTATAGCTATAATACAACCACTTATGAACGAGAATAAATAACTTTTACATGCTTTATTTATGAAATAATGAACCTGAAGACAATGTTATTGTCTAAGTATGACATCTTTCTTGTCCTAAATGTTAAGGGTGGGATGTGTGTGATATATTTCGTTTATAGATTTAATACAAACCCTTGCGAACGAGTATCCTTAACTTTTCTTGATTCACTTATGAAAGAATTAAGCTGTATTTATTACATTTTAATATAATATTGGATAATTATATTATTATTATTGTTCATTTCAGATTACGATTATTTAGAGTCAATAGCAAATGAAAATACACACAAACTCTCAAATAAAAACGTCAATGCGTTAATTCTTTTTTTTATACTATTGTTGCCAAACGAGCAGGAGGCTCACATATGGCATGCGGTCCTCCGTTCATGGACATTCCGAACCCTTGCAGAGCCGCGGGTGCGTTGTCGACCTTTAAGCAAAGTGTGTGAAATAAATAAATTTCTAGAAACTATGATGAAATAAAAACTAGGACATTGAACAAACATAGAATTAGCACCTCAATGTTTTCACTATCAGCGCTAAATCACGCACCACCTTCTGTTAACGAAATTAGATTAATAGAGCCGTATAATGTCCTTATTACGAACGAATCTAATTATTGTGTCTGCCTATAATTATCACGTCTTTACGGAGATTTACGCTCATAATGTTGATAAACAGTTAATTTTTCAGAATCGTTTTTCATGTTGGGTTATAAACATAAGATGCTTCTTTAAAGATATTTACTATTATTATTCTCCTTATTACTGGATGTATCTATGAATATATTAATGAAATCCTCGTTGCCTGGCGGTGTTGTAAGCTATCGTACCAAGTTCTATCTGCAGTCTGATTTTTTAAAATTATTTATTCAGTTTTTGTAAAGATGACGCACTAATTGAGTGATATCGTTCGAAGTGAAACCATAGGCTCACAGAATACCAGCATGAAAGAGCACTCGTACTGTGTTTCGCTAAGTGAGTTAAGATATCGGAGAGCATTCAAATTCAAGCTCAAGGGGCGTAAAAATCCTACAACAATCTAAGCGCGGATTGTGACTCGTTTGCCCATGGGCGGCGATGATTGCCATAAAGGAGGCCCGCTCGTTCCGTTGCCCGCTATACCAACAGTAAAAGAATGCTAACTCGAGCAATTGCTTATAGTCAATGAAAATGCATTTGTTAGTAGAAAATCTATTTTCAAGATTGGTGATACGCATTAAAAGATGTCCTAAGGACGTTCACTATTATTTTCCCTGGTAGGTACAGGTGTGTGTCTATGAATACGTAATGGGTAGTTTTATTAAATACGTATTGTCTGTTGAATTCTAAAAGATATAATACTTATGTTGGTCGTATTTGTTTAGTGTAAGAATTTTTCTAAATGAAAATCTGGTAGCTTGCCTAGGATGAACGGTCCTATGTCCATGGACACACTTAACCAATACCAGGCAGTGAGATTTTGCAGGCCGTTTAGTACGTCTCCAAATCGTATTTGTTTTTAAATAATTTTATCTTCAATTGTGTATATATATTGTACCTGTAGTGTTTAGTCTATATACGAGATTTATTGAAGTTCCGTCGTAGATATACTATTATACGTCGTAGATATACTATTGTTTGATTTGTAAATTAAACGTAATTCCTGGATTAGTGGGATAGTAAAGGCGTGTTCATAGTAGGTTACCCATATCGCCCCTTCGTACATTGAACCGGCAGTTTATATTTAACTACGACACCGTTGGAGAGCGCTATATTGAAGCCGTGCGTTTAAATGTATCCATTTTATTATTGTATTTTGAAAATTTTACTTTGCCATATTGGTAAATGAATGATTCTATGTGCCTGTGCCTGGCCCTATCTGACTGTGTAGATTTAATGTGCTTTTAATTGTTAGTTCGTTTTGATCAAACTTTGAAAAATTATTCTTTGAGATTTAACCCTATCCAACTTCGAAGACATTAACTGTCAAATTTAATTAACGTCAACGGTCATTAGATTATAAAAACGTCAAATTATGGCTCATCAATTGACTTTTAAGAAATTTTGTCAAAGCATGTTTAATGATTATCGGCGTTCTAGTACAAATATTTTTGTTACTTTAAGTGCATTGTATGTATCGAAAACCTATTTAATTTTATATTATGCTTTATTAACTGTGATATCATACAAGTATTATTAGACAGTTTTATTTGGTATCACCGCGATTTTTGTTGTTCCACAAATGAGCACCACCTTCACCCTGTGGAATCAGCCGCCTGCAGAGGTATTTACTATCCAAAACAACTTGAGGGTGACCTTAAAAAAGAGCTAACGTATCCCTTAAAGGCCGGCAACGCACGTATATCCGCTTAATTGCCACCATTTTCATTATGGAATTGAACATTTTAAAACTGCGGGTTTTTTTTTGCTCAATATTAAACAATTATTTACTTGGGCATTTTCAAGTTGGTTTAATTCTCAAAACGATTTAATCTTACATTACGAGAGTTTATTAGGTATGAGATATTCTTATTCTACGACCTCGTTGGTTCATAGAATTCCGTCAGCTGAGCGATAAGTGCGAACGCGCACTTGCCTCAAACAAGCTGGAAGATGCACAGCGGCGTTCGTTGAACCCCGCGCGTCGCCCACCCGTGTCATTGTGACGGCGACTGGCGTGCTACATTGTTACTTCCTCGCTAACATCTTCTATACAATATCGCATATGCGGTGCCACTTTGCCAACTTCAACTTTCACAGTTCGCGCCTTGGACGGTTACCAAAAATTTAATTATGGTTTATATCCGGTCGTTTCGAATGCTTTGTTGTCGTATTCATTTATTTATGGTGTTGCGCACAACGGAATAGCTGGGTCTCCTATATGGTAAGAGAACACCACTGGCCATAGACAACCGCCCAACAATCCGCAGTTTGTATGTCTTTTTGCGCCGCTTATGCGGCATAATTTTAAGGGCCCCCGGTGGATACCGGTGTTCCGATGAGTGAGTGAGGATTCACTCACTCATCGGAACACTGTACAAGTACCGTTTCACACTGACTATTCTGTGAGCCCTAGGTATCACTTCGGATAATCCAGCCATATTTGTGCGACATATGCCTCACCCACAGGTGAATTGTCGAAGAGGTACTCTTTATTGTAATAAGATTTTATTCATATACATTCGATTGTTTAACTATTTCAAGTATCGATAATGGTACAATTATACGCTTGCGTAGCCACGAGTGCATGTACATGGTGTATATGGCATGGCTTGAGTGACCCTGCAAGAGCTTGTCGCCGGACCGGGACTCCTGTCGGCTCTTGAAAGACAATCAAATATACTAACGCACTCGCAAGCATGTAATTGGCTTTTACTATTTAAGCTTTACTATCGTGCCTTGGGTTTGCTAATATATACAAAGGTATACATGAGGTTATAAATAGTTTTTACATTTAATACAAGTTGTGATGTGAATAATTAACTTTAGCTTCCTATGCTATGTAAATATTATTTTTAACGGAGAACTGTCTGTTTGTATGTTGTGTAGTAGACTGTATTTCGTTGAACGAATTCCGTTAACATTCCGTTAACTTTAGTTTGTCTATTGAATAAGTATAATTGCCTTTATTATTGCTCTAAACGACACTCCTAGTTAAGCGGTCAGCTATAGTGCGCGGACAAACTAAATTGATAACTTAGTTGTAAATAAGTTATCAATGTCGCTCGCAAGTAAACACGACTCGGGGCTCCGCAGCCGCTGCTGTCCGCCGATGCGGTCATTAAAATGTGAGTGCCAATATTGTCACTCGGAGCAAATGAGTTCAGAAATTTTAGTTTGGTGCGAGTAACGCAGTCACGGATATTGATCGCAGTGCGCGCGCATTCGGCCCAACTAAGTGTACAGATGATGGTTGGAGCGACGAGGCGGTCGCAAGAATTCGAGTGAACACTTAGACCCTCCATCGATGACTTCTTAAGTTATTCAGAACATCTTGATAGCTCTTAATTTTTCCATCTCGCAGACCTCCTACTTTATGCAATGTAATGATGCTGCTTATTAGAGGCAATGTCTTGGATGTCTCGAACTAGACGTATTGATTAAATATTTATAATGTTTAGAACAAGTATGGTGTTTAGTATTAATAATAACGGGCATAGCTTTTTAAAACGTTTTAATAAATGCCGATCGCATTTGTTCATCTTAAATTATGTATTACAAAGTTCCTAAACTAAGTAATATCAGTCATTCATTTAAAAGCTGTATTAAGTAAGTTTTAAAGATATTTCTTATCACGTACCACAACTTTACAGAACCAACTGCCTGTAGAGATATTTACAAACTAATACAACCTTAGGACCTGCATAAAAGGGCATATCTATCCCTAAAAGGCCACAACGCATCTACGACTCTTTTCGCAATAGGGGTGTCCATGGGCGGATGACTAATTGTCCTAGGTAAACCCGCTGCTCTTTTGCCTCCCGATTTTTATTTTAAAAAAGACCTTAAATGAAGAAAAGTTTTGTTTTTACCTTGAAATAGTCGTTTTTAAAACCTTTCGCACCTATTGCGTTAAATTCAATGTATGGTGTTTACATGCACGGTGCATGCTACATTTGCAACTTGGCAGCGTAAATTCAAATGTAGCCTGGCCACTTAAATGTTTTATTACACCATCATTATATAATACATTTTACATGTTATATCATCGTTACGCTTTATTACAGGACTATTCGGTCAGCTGTTTTAGCCTTTACCCTCAATGTCAATACTCTTTACCTAGTGCAAATAATTAATTTGTTTAACAACACTGAATTGTTTGCTTTCGCAATCATAAATACAACTACTAAATATAACCATGATAATCATTGAATAGGAACATCGGTAATGGCCGAGTCCAACTGTTTTATCTGCTCTTGCGAATAATAATTAAAAGAGGCGTATTCTTGTACTTATCCAAGCTGCATTTAAAGTTCAGTATGTGCATAATTTTTATACTATTTTATGAAAATCGGGAGCCATAATGAGTAAAAGACTAACTTAAGATAAGCGATGCTCCGCGCCCATGGACTTTAATGATACGTCGATTTTTTCGAAGGTCTCCAAGTATTGATTTGGAAATACCTCTGTAGGTAGGTTCCACAGAGTAGTGATGCGCAGCACAAAATGCCTTACTAAACGCTCAGCTGTGGAACGACAAATATCCTTGTGATACGGATCACAACAAGAAAATAATTTATTCTTTTATATTTAGCACAGAGCTGGTTTGACTGTAAAACTCTAGAATATATATACCTACTACAAAATAAGATTACTTAGTTAAATGTAATAATTTAAGAGATATCTCATTCAATAAGCAAATCTAGCGGAAAATTCATCATTTGCAATACGTGTCGATTCTTAGTCAGTTCTAGATTGTATTGTAATTATGGTTATTGTAGGAATTGATATAGTATAATTATAGAGTATCTATTACCGTTGGTAATGCGACTGCTATTTAATACGTAACCCTCACTTGTACTTGATTGCTGACCTTGCAACGTTCGCTTAGCATCTCGCAACACAAGGTCCCCACTAATAATGACGAAGTTCAAAAGAACTAACGGATAGTTGATACAGGTGTTTGATTCGACTTAGATGTTTTTTATTTTATTTTAAAGCAAGGATTAGGTATTACTATTTGCATAAGAACCTTTGAAAAATCATGGAATCATGAAATGATAAATCGTCCTATTTCTCATCGTTATCAAAGGCAAGGCTTTACCAAAAGCTGGCCGGCGATTGTAGCCTCCACGTAGATATGTATATTAGCTATTAACTATGTATCAGTCTCGCCAGTCGTTTTTTATTAAGTCTCTCGAAATGTCGTCACATCCTCTTTTGTTCCACATCACTCCCGTATTTTACCGTTTTATCAACCAAATGTTTAATATGAACCGGAAAACTTTTTTCATAAAATAATTACAGAGACGGCATATTAATTAGACAACTATATTCTGCAAACTTAATTCGCTGCGAACGCGATGTAAGAAAGGAAAAAGTTTTTAAGTCGTTATTTTACCCAAGGTGATTTACATTATTAGCGTTTTAGTAAAAATCCTTAACTTTTTAACAATATAATATAATCTATGTTCACTGGATATAGTGTATCTTCCCAACGGTGAAAGAATGTATCAAATTTGTCTAGTAGTTTCTAGTTGTATAGAAAATCTTGTCGTGTGGTAATACGGCCTTCAGATTTAACATATTTAAAATACAGTCGCAGCAAGACGCCGTTGCTAATTCGTGAACTTGGCCTTGTAACTACCATCATCTCGACATTTCATATCATGCGTCCGCGAGGACACGGCATCTATTGACAAGTTTCAAAATCACGCCTCTATTGCCCAATCGTGCAGATTTAGTAGACAAATTAAACATCTATCGGCTGTACATATACGCCATTGCCTCTATACGAACTTGACCTCTTTACAAAACATGTTTTATGTGCAATTAGTGGGCATCATCTGTTGTTTTGTGTTGTTCGACGTAAACCATGATACGTACGTTCATTGTATCGCTGACATTGGAATATATATTAATAATTACAAACTTAGTGCCCGCCTGTTTAGAACCTACACATACCATTTTACATTGTGATCATAAATGATATATCATTTTTTAGTTTTTTATTTCGTTAACGTTAAAAACAAAATTCTAATGCACGTAATCGTACATGCAAATTCTAACCTCATAGCAAAATTTTGTTTTAGATTTATTGCAGAGTCTAAAGATCAAGTTGTATGTATGTTTCTTTTGTTGAAACTTTCGATCGATTCAAAATATAATATATATATATATATAATATTTAGACATATATTATAGTCCGCGTTCAGAAGCTCGCGAATGGTGTATGGATTAATCAAATCGGTAGAAGTAGGTTAGTTAACAAATTAAGTAAGCATAATATATCATATTAATGTATTAAAAATGACCGTTATTACCGTATCATTTCATTCGCAAGTTACCGAATAATT